>JAXCGZ010022646.1:362500-370000 GCA_037179515.1 Halocaridina rubra | reverse complement strand
ATTATAAGCATAGTACAGAAATCTAGGCATAATCGAAAGTGTACAGGAGGTTGGGAATAGATTATACGCTAAGTATGGACATATATAAACAATCGTTTTGATTATGGGCGATTTCTAACTTAAAAGTGGTGAAACCAATTAACAGTGTAAGATGAAGGATAACGGCAATGTTGTTTTCAATATAGAGCTTGCTCATGGGCTTGCCCCTATGGCTTTCAAAGTTGGAGACAGTGAAGCTATTCATGTTCTCAACCGCATCCGAGCAAATGTCTATCGTGAAGCCATGGAAGCTGGAGCTACTTTCGTACTCAGACGTGAATCACCAAAATGCAAGGCCGAAATGAACGTTGGGTTACTGACAAATGGAAGAACGAATATGACAGCGTCCACACGACTTTTAGCTCCGGTGCACTAGAAAAAGTGTCCCATAAACAGAAATATAACAGAAAAATCTGATGAAGGATTCTGGGACTGATTTTTTCGTAAGAACAGAATAGCTTGGAAATTTACCGAAACCCAGCCAAAGACACTGAAACAGCGTGGAAGCTAAGATGACACAAGACCATGACGCTCTTTGGTATTGAAAAGACAGCTTTGTGAGACATCTGCAAAAGATGTGTTAGAGGATCATGAATACGACATTGATCTCTGCAACTAGCTGCTCTGATCATAGCCCTGAAGATTGTATTCTGTGTGAGACGTTCAAGGCTTCCACACTATATACTGAAGGAATGATACATTCTCTATTGCCCCAGTAATACTTTAATGCAGCATTTCTCAAACGGTGCGCCCAGGTGCACTGGTGCACCCTGAAAGGTAGCCAGGTGTGCCCCAAATTAAAGGAAGAGTAATTTATGAATTATATTAATTTAAAAAAATATATATAATTTTAATAAGCTACAGACACCAACACGTGGTTTCCATGTGTGATTAAAGACTTCGCCATTTGATATTTGAAATTCCAAAGTATGAATGGATAATCCCTTCCCTTTTTCCCTCCTCAAGGGATTTAAATCTGTCACTATCGACCTCTCTAAAACAATACCAGATTTTTTATAGATCCCTTTAAATGAAAACTGTCCCGTTCATCTTATTTGAAAATGATAAACCAAAAATTAAAACAATTAAAGATAGCTTTCTTTTTAAGCCTACCAGTGCTTCTTTCTCTCGTGATAACTTCTTCCATACATCAGATGCATTTGTTTTATGCTATGTAAATTTATTATTAGATTAAAACCCGATTTTTCAAATATTTCGTCCTTAACTCAGAAATGAATGAATAATTTTCCTCACTTGCCAAAATTAAATGCAAACAGATCAAACATTTAAATTAAAATGCATTGATGAGAAAATTATAGTATGTATACCACATTTTAAGGCCTACCATAAAAAATTTGGCAAAGAACATAAAGTATATGTTTCACGCAAGCATACTTAAATATACAAAGTAATGTCTTAAAAATACATGCTTATGGCAGGAGATTTTATAATTTTTCCATATGCAAACTTCAAGACTAATTTTTCCTTATTAAAATCTAAAGTGCACCCCAGACTTTTTTGTTATTCTACAAGTGAGCTCTTGTTCCGGTTTTACGTCACAGACTACCTTTTCTACTAAGGGCTTGGACGGTTGCCTTCATGCGAAGGACTTGTTTTAGCAGATGTAATCCTTACGCTGAGTGCATGCCCTTGCTAACCTCAGACTGTGACGGGGCGCGAACCCTCGACCTGACGCCTCAGAGTCGCGGACGCTACCGGTTGAGCCACGGTGACTACATTCTACAAGTGAGCTCTAAAGCAAAAAAAAAAAAATTGAGTGACACGAATTTAACGTAATAAATTCTTCTACTCCTCAGTGATTAATTCCCCCTATGAAAAGATTTTCTAATACACTGTGTATATGTGTGTGTGTGATTACCTAATTGTGATTACCTAATTGTGTTTACGGGAAAGAGCCCAAAGCTCGTATCTTCCCGTCTCCTGATCGCTTCCATTTTAGACTTAGTGATACTTATCATACCTGTCCTTAAAACTATGGATTGAGATAGCATTAACTACCTCCTCGCTTAGCCAATTCCAATTATTAACTACTCTTACACTGAAAAAGTATTTCCTTACATCCTGCAAAGAAGTTTTCTTACGAAGCTTCAAACTATGACCTCTAGTTCTAGAGCCTGCCATATCAAAATATCGATCCCTATCCACTCTATCATAACCATGAAGGAATTTAAAGACTGTCACCATATCCCCCCTCATTCTTCTAGCTTCGAGTGATGGTGTCTAATTCCCTCAGCCTCTCATCATAACTGAGATTGCGTATTTCTGGCACCAGTTTCGTGGCATGTCTTTGAACTTTTTCAAGCTTAGCTATGTGCTTTTTCAAGTGCGGATTCCAAAAGGGGGCTGCATATTCGAGTTTTGGCCTCACATAGGTTACATAAATATTTCTGAACATTTCCTTGTCCATGTGCCTGAAGGCTACCCTTACATATGATAAGAATGCGTATGCTGCCCTTACTATGCCATTTATATGTATTTCTGGAGACAAATCTGCCAGTATGTTTACTCCTAGATCTCTCTCATTTTCTGTCTCTTGAAGTTGTACTCCAGCCATCGAGTAGTCAAGCTTGGGCCTTCTTGCACTTGTACCCATTCTCATTACCTTACATTTTGAAGTATTGAATTTCATTAGCCACTTTTCTGACCACTCATGCAGATTATTTAGATCCTCCTGAAGTTCTCTACCATTGTTCTCGTTTTTTACTTTCCTCACAATCTTTGCATCATCTGCAAACATATTCATGAATGAATTTACAGACTCTGGTAGGTCATTTACATATACAAGGAACAAAAGTGGCCCTAAAACTGAACCCTGTGGAACTCCACTACTAACTCTTCTCCATTCAGACACTGAGTGTCTTACTCTAACCCTCTGTTCCCTTCCTTCTAAGTAAGTTTTTATCCATTCCAAAACATTTCCACCTATTCTAGCCATTGATTGCAGCTTCCTAATAAGTCTCCCATGTGGAACAGTGTCAAACGCTTTCTGGAAGTCTAGGAATATGCAATCTGCCCAGCCCTCTCTTTCCTGTAAGATTTGGCTTACCTCATCATAAAATTCTAATAAGTTTGTTACTGTTGATCTACCTTCTCTGAAGCCATGTTGCCTCACTGACAAAAAGTTGAAGGATTCCAAGTGAAGAGAGATATGTTTCCTTAGTAGTTTCTCCATAACTTTGCAAACTATGCTGGTCAAGGAAACTGGTCTATAGTTCAGAGCCGTATCCCTCCTTCCCTTTTTGAAGATAGGTATCACATTTGCTTGTTTCCAGCATCTTGGAATCTCCACCCGACTCCAGTGACTCCTTAAATATGATACTTAGTGCAACTGATATTGTGTTTGCGCATTTTTAGAAGGAAGGGAACAGAGGGTTAGAGTAAGACACTCAGTGTCTGAATGGAGAAGAGTTAGTAGTGGAGTTCCACAGGGTTCAGTTTTAGGGCCACTTGTGTGTGTGTGTGTGTGTGTGTGTGTGTGTGTGTGTGTGTGTGTGTGTGTGTGTGTGTGTGTGTGTGTGTGTGTGTGTGTGTGTGTGTGTGTGTGTGTGTGTGTGTAATTTCCTAATTGGAATTACCAAATTGTGCTTACGGAAAACAGTCTCAAGCTTGCAACTACCCGTCTCTTGATCGGTTCCATTCTATACATAGTGATATTTATCATACCTGTCCTTAAAACTATGAATTGAGTTAGCACTAACTACCTCCTCGCTTAGCGAATTCCAATTATCAACTACTCTTACAATAAAAAAAAAGTACTTCCTTACATCCTGCAAAGAAGTATTCTTGCAAAGCTTCAAACTTTAACCTCTAGATCTAGTGCCAGCTATATCAAAATATCGATCCCTATCCACTCTGTCATAACCATGAAGGAATTTAAAAATCGTCACCATATCCCCCCTCATTCTTCTAGCTTCGAGTGATGGTAAGTCTAATTCCCTCAGCCTCTCATAATAACAGCGTTTGCTTATTTCTGGCACCAGCTTCGTGGCATGTCTTTGAACTTTTTCCAGCTTAAATACGTGTTATTTGAAGTGCAAATTCCAGTTTTGGCCTCACATAGGTTACATAAATATTTATGAACATCTCCTTGTTCATTTGCCTGATGACTACCCTTACAATTGTTAGAAAAGGATACACTGTCCTTACTCTGCCATTTATATGCATTTCTGGAGACAAATCGGCCAGTATGTTTACTCCTAGATATCTCTCATTCTCTATCTCCTCAAGTTCTACTCCTGCCATTGAATAGTCCAGCTTGGGCTTTTTTGCACTTGTACCAATTCTCATTACCTTACGTTCTGAAGTATTGAATTTCATTAGCCACTTTACTGACCACTCATGCAGACAATTTAGATCTTTCTGAAGTTCTCTACCATTGTTCTCGTTTTTTTACTTTTTTACAATTTTTTAATCATCTGCAAACATATTCATGAATGAATTTACAGACTCTGGTAGGTTATTTACATATACAAGGAACAAAAGTAGCCCTAAACCTGAAACCTGTGGAACTCCATTACTAACTCTTCTCCATTCAGACACTGAGTATCTTACTCTAACCCTCTGTTCCCATCCTTCTAAGAAATTTTTATTCATTCCAAGACATTTCCACCTATTCTAGCCATTCCTTGCAGCTTCTTAATAAGTCTACCATGTGGGACAGTGTCAAATGCTTATGGAAGTTTAGGAATATGCAATCTGCCCAGCCTTCTCTTTCCTGTAAGATTCGGCTTACCTCATCATAAAATTTTAATAAGTTTGTTACTGTTGATCTACCTTCTCTGACGCCGTGTTGTCTCACTGACGAAAAGTTGAAGGACACCAAGTGAAGAGAGATGTGTTTCCTTAGTAGTTTCTTCGTGACTTTTCAAACTATGCTGGTCAAGGAAACAGGTCTATAGTTCAGAGCCGTAACCCTCCTTCCCTTTTCCAAGATAGGTACCACGTTTGCTTGTTTCAAACATATTGGAATCTCCCCCGACTCCAGCAGTTTTTCAAATATGATACCTAGTTCAGGTAATATTGATTTAGCGCATTTCTTCAGTACATAAGGGATATCATCAGGACCTATAGCTCTATGGACATCTAACTCTATCAGCGCTTAGCATACCACTGTGGTTGAAAGGATGATGTTCTCTAATACCGGCCCATGAGCTCCTCTCCCTGCAATCTGAGGAGGTGGGGATGTTTTCTATTATAAATACTGACTGAAACTCCTTGTTCAGTTCTTCGCAGTCTCTTTATCCGTCTCAGTGATGCTTCCATGTGCTCTCTTTAGCTTTAAAACCTGTTCGTTTACCTTTAGTTTCCTCTGATAAAGGTGTGGAAAAGTTTGGGATTTTATTTAGCCTTCCTGGTGATATCCCTTTCATAAACTCTCTCTGCCTCTCTTCTTTTACATAGGTAATAATTTCTTGATCTTTTATAAGTCCGCCAGGCATTTATGTTTTTTCTCCTCCTATACCTTTTCCAGCATTTGTCTCTCCATTCCTTAGCTCTCTTACACTCATTATTGAACCATTTCTCGCAGGCATGAATAACTCCTATTAAGGTAGAAGGTATGCAATAATCTACTATCTTCCCATATTCCTCACAAAATGTCGTACATTTCTGGTACAGATTTGTCGTTAAATAAGGTCCTCCTGTCAATAACCGCAAAAAGCTCGTTAATTTTGATGTACTCTCCTTATGGATAGTTCCTCCTCGTGTTCTCAGTGCCTCTACTCTCAGGCAGAATATCTTCAATGATATACTCCATCAACAATACACAGTAGTCACTCTTTCCAATGGTGGTTCATACTCAATTTTTTCACTATCCAACACATTATCTGTGAATACTAGATCAAGTAGTGATGGCTCATCCCCACCCCTGGCCCTCGTTGCTTCCATTACATGTTGGTGTAGGAAATTCCCTTGTACGCAATCTAGGAATCTTGCCCGGAATGAGTCCTCACCACTGTGTGGGTCAAGATTTATCCAATCTATCTCTTTATGATTAAAATCTCCCATAATCGAAATCCTACATTTTCTCTCCCTTGCCATGTTAACAACTAAGTTTATGACTTCAATGGTACCTATATGACTTTCCTCATAAACTTCTAGCCTATTCTGGCTCCTTGGTGGGTTATATACAACAGTTATTATAATGCTCTCTGACCCAGTATTTATGCGAGCAACAAGAAATTCCTTGAACTCACTTTCTATACCAAGTTTATTTCTTCAACCTGAAACCTTTCACTTATGATCAGTGCTTTCCCTCCACCAGTTCCCTCAGATCTTTCAACACTTAATATTCTGAAGCCCTTAAGAAAAACTGTAACACTTTTTATGTCCTCACTTTACTTAGTCTCTGTAACTGCTACTATATCTGCCTTACTGTTGTGAATTCTATCTTTTAATTCTACTGCCTTACCAGCTATTCCATCAACATTTGTGTATAACAATCTTAATGAGGCCCCATCCCCTGATCTTCTAGCATAATCTTCTTTATCTCCCCTTTGTCTGGGAGAACGCAGAATTAAAATTTTGTCTTCTCTTCTTCATTTCTTTCCTCGTTTAACTTTCTAGCCCCTCGCAACAAGTTTTTGATCAGTTCTATCTCTTGCTGCGTTCTGTATGGTCTAATGAACACTGTTTTGAATTCTTGAATGTCTTTTGACTTTTTTCCTCATCACTATTTCTCTACATGTTTCCCCTCTCTCAAAAGTTACTTTCGTTAGTCTTTGCTTTCCCTCCCTAGAATATTTACCTAGTTGGTGAAAGTTTACAAAATCCTCTGAACCAAATAATGCTCCCAGCTTCCTTATCAGGTCTAAAATCCTAGCTTTATTTTCTTCAAGTCTCCCCTGCCATGTTGACTCCTGGGATTCACTTATGCCTGAGATTACCACTGTCTTCTCTTTACCGAGTGCCTGTTTAATCAGTGGATTTGCCTTTTCCATCACAACGTTTTTCATTTTTTCTATTACTGTTTCTTTATAGTCAACAGTTTATATGCTTTCCAGTGCTACCACCCTCACAGTCTCTGTCACTGCCACATTCCCCTTTAGTGCAACTGCAAAGGAAGATTTCAGGGCATCATGTTTCGTACTCAGTGTGTGTGTGTGTGTGTGTGTGTGTGTGGTGTGTGTGTGTGTGTGTGTGTGTGTGTGTGTGTGTGTGTGTGTGTATTTTTTATTTATGCATATATTTGCCTCCATAAAAATAAGTAATTCTCTCTCTCTCTCTCTCTCTCTCTCTCTCTCTCTCTCTCTCTCTCTCTCTCTCTCTCTCTCTCTCTCTCTCTCTCTCTCTCTCTCTCTCTCATTACTCCAGTGTGCATAACGACCGTGTGACGTCAATGCCTGCTGGAGATTCGCTGACCTCTTTATTTTATGCTCATGTTGTTTCCCCCTCCGCCACCTACATTTCCCCTCCTCTCTCCCCTTCACTGTCATCACCATC
>JAXCGZ010022646.1:232500-357500 GCA_037179515.1 Halocaridina rubra | reverse complement strand
GTCTCTTTTCACTGTCTTTGACAGAAATTATGATACAGCGAACAGATCCTCTCTACTGAGACTCTATCATATATTTCCCATGTAATTCTATGATTCCCATATGTATCATTTATCCATTCCCATTCGAACGGGGGTGGACAAAAACAGGTTGGAGCTGGGGATATAAAGAATGGATGTCATTCCTAACATCCCCCTGATGGATTCGATCACGGGTCTGTGACTTCCCGAGTCGCGTAAGCTCACCCAAAGTTTCAATTTCATTTTTGGTATGCATCTATAATTCCTATCACTCTCATCATTGTTCCAATGTTCTCGGCAGAAGCAGAAACTACACTTACGCATATGAAGACATCACTAATTCATCTCTCCTATGAAGTCCTTCCCTTGAACACCTCGAATATATTTGAATATATTTAGTTTTTAATATATATATATCTTTGCTTTTATTTTCCAATTCTATTTCAGTATATACTCTGCGGCAACGACCAGAAGCTAACAGCATGAGTCACCGGGTCGCCCCCAAATCAATAAAGAGAGAGAGAGAGAGAGAGAGAGAGAGAGAGAGAGAGAGAGAGAGAGAGAGGGAGAGAGAGAGAGAGAGAGAGAGAGAGAGAGAGAGAGAGAGAGAGAGAGAGAGAGAGAGAAACTAGGTACCCAGACGTAAAACTGGAGGAAGGGGGTGAAGGTTATGTAGGAAAAAAACGGATACTGGGGTAGGAGGACGGGGGGCAGAATGAAAATGTTCATGTTAAGCCTTAAAAAACTGAAAATTTTTACAACAAACTTACGAACACACGAATAAAAAGAAAATTAAATTAGTGGAGAGACTCGACTAAGTATAAAATGGAACCGATCAGGAGACGGGAAGATACGAGCTTTGGGCTCTTTCCCGTAAACACAATTAGGTAATCACATACGTTAAATATATTGATGACCATACAATCACACAGATAAAGTGGAATAATAGATAAAAGCCAATGAGATATATGGACCGGTAGACAGATTTATGGATAAAATTCACCTAAATAAATAAATAAAAATATATGATAAATATATACCGAAATAAAGTACTGTAATTACAAAGATATGAGATAGTGTGATAAGCATGACAGTTAATGAAACAATAAAAAATAAACATTCTTATAAAAATATCATAAATAAGAAATAGTAATAAAAATTTAAATAACTTTATAAATAGCATATGAAGGAAATATTAATAAAAATTTAAATAATTTTATAATTATCATAAAATGGTAATATTAATAAAAAAAAAACAAAATAGTCTTATAAACATCATATGAAGGAAATATTAATAAAAATTTTAATAATTTTATAAATATCATAACATGGTAATGTATTAATAAAAAAACAAAATAGTCTTATAAACATCATAAGAAGGAAATATTAATCAAATAGGTAAGATTAGATGAAAACAAATATAAAATAAAAGCACAACAGCTTAAGGAAATGAAAACACGCGGAAAAGGAAATTAAAGACGTGATTAACACATAAAAATAATGAGAATACTCTGTGTCTTCTTCTTTGTCTTCAGCTTTTACCTATTTCTATATGGGGTCGCTGTTTCTTGCTGGCCTTTTCCACCTTTTCCTGTCTCGTGTATGTAAATACTCTAGGTAACATCTGTACATAAACATTTTGGGGGCTCCTGAAGAACTGGGACTTGCAATTATACAACACCGAAGAAAGGTTAGGTTAGTTTAGCTTAGGTTAAGTTAGGTTAGAATTTGAGATTGGCCTTTAAGTTCACATTCTAACCAAACTTGGCTTAACCTAACCTTTCTTCGTTGTTGATAAAAGGCAGGTCAAAATTCTTCAGGAGCTGCCATTCATTATATCAAACTCATATATCAAAAGAATTTCAAGTAATTCACACCCAAAGCTTATTGTTCACGGTTTTTTGTGTTACTGTTAATCCCCCCTTATGGGGGTGGAACAGACAGGTTGAAAATAGGGAATTAGGACTGAATGCTCTTCCTGTCACCCGGCGATGAGCTCGAACGCAGATTTGTTACCTCCCGATTCGCTTTAGAAAAAAAAAATGATTAAGAAAATAATAAACTCGTGTGCTTATTAGCATAAAATCTTCAACATTTTTTATTTTTACTACAGGACATGATTATTCTCAGAGCTACACAACAAAATACATACATCAGTAGAAATTCTAACACAATTTCGAGCTTCTATAACACGGATATGGTAAAGATTCGTTTTATGCACCCTTTCTATATCTGAACTAAGCTAACCTAGGCAACCTAACCTAATCAAACTAACTTAATTATCCTATCTTACCTAATAGTAATACACAGAACTAATGAGCAAAGCTCATGGAGTTTCCTACTCTTTCATTTGCTTTAAGGTTGTCATATTTAATTTCGAAAGAAATCATATTGTTAGACATGACGAAGTCATGTGTATATTTGTTGCACATTCTGACCATTCTAACACTGATGAAACTGCGACAGCTCTCTGTCCTTGCATATTGAGTTTCCGAGTTAAGGGGATGTCCCCTGGTGAGCAGCGATGGGCCTTCTCTAAAGAAGTGAATGGAGTCTGCATTCTCAATACCATGTACCTGTTTGAGTTTCAACGGCATCACCTCTAATACGTCGATCATCCAGGGTTGTCAGGTTGAACCTGCCTAGGTGTTAGCTATAAGGAATTTCGCTTAATTCTAGCACTATACGCGCAGTTCTTCTCTGGACTCGTTCAAGTGTTTTGATGCCCTTCTAGTGATTGGAAGTAAAATCTATTTATATAATCTACAACCCATATCAACGTCCAAGTGAGGAAAGGTTCGCTTAATCCTACCCAGAGTAGCCTTTATTTCTGCAGCCACTTCGATTATGTGGCTAGAAAACTTGAAATTGTTGGAGACATATATTACCCTAACGCAGTAGTTTAATTTTTTAAAAAAACGCATAATACGTATCTTAACAACGAATATTCTTCGCAAAGAATAAACTCATGTGCTTAGCATTATGAGACCTTCTCTAAATCTGCTTTTCCCTTATACAACAAAGCACAGATGTTAGTGAACTGTGGTAGTTCAATAGGAATACTTAATCAATTCAATGCTACTTTAACACGAATATATATTTTAAAAACATCAAATTCGATTGCTTACCGTTCCAAGAGCTTCTAAAAAAAGTGTTTTTGCCTTCAGAACATGGTTATGTTTTACACAATAATATAGAGACGTCAAAAATTGTTTTATTACAAGCAATGGTGACACACCCAGCAGATGCCAAGTGGGACTGGGTCGATGGTGTTCAGCTGATCGGCGTTATGTTGTTTACATCTGCGCCGTCGCTTATTGTAATAACACCAACAAATGATGCAAAGCTAATATTGAAATCAAAGAAGCAAATTATTTTTAAAATTGAAATTTTAGTAATATTTTAAGTATTTTTCTATCATATGATATTTTCCTTAATCATTTTAATTATTTTAACTTCCATATTATGATTAATAATGGCATCATAGTCAAACAAATCCGTTATATTGTATATAAGCCAATTAAGCAAAAATTATGAAAATTAATGACTAGACATTTTCCGTCATTTATTATTTATTCTATGTTTAATATAATCATCATCATCAACTCCAAATTCTGCTTAAAAACAGCATAAAACTCTCCTTAAATACAAATATTGAAGATACTGGGGAGTGTATACATTCTACATCATGCAACTTGTTTTGTGTTCGATAATTAACAATAATAAAGGAAATACATAGAATTGTTTTTCATATACAATAATTGTGATGAATAAAGTTCATTATTTCTTAGAAGAAGTGTAATTTTTTCGCTAATTATATTTCCATAAGTTACTGAGCTATTATTTCTAAAATATTCAGAAAACTACTCTTACTACATTTACAATTTGGTCTTGTACGAAGCATATGTCGGCCTGGATACATTTTGTAAACATTGACATTGTGGTATTGTATTATTTTACTTATTTATATCTTTGCACGTTGATTTACATGTGTAATAAATAAAAAAAATTGCTATTTATATAGTTTATTATTCGATATATAAAAAAGATCATTACTTGAGCTGTGAAAACTGCCCATGCAACATGGTTGTGATGGTAGAGATGCGTGCATTCAATTTAGTGCTGTATTTATAATGTAACATTGGCACGTGTGTGCATATATATGTATCGTTTTCGCTGTTTGTCATTTACGAATTGTAGCTATTATGATGTCCCATAGACGGTTGTACACTTATACCTTCAGTGTCATCGTTATAACTTAGCCATACCATATTACAACCGTCCTAGCCCTTAGTAGAAAAGGGAGTTCGTGACGTAAAACCGAATCTATCCATATGCTCTCTTTAGGATTTCGCATTTTCTCTCATTACTACTGGGTGTTATTCCAAATGACATGCATATTCTGTAAGGAAATTGCGTCACAATTATGTTCTCCATGCTTCCTGCCCCCTCCCAGTAGCGTTTTCCTTCTTGGCAGAAGATCCTTGCCCACTTACCGGGTCGATGACCCATGCAGGGTGGTGGGTTAATATTTTTTGTGCACACACCAGATTTTTATCTGAAATGTTTCCATGTATTTTGAATGAATCTTGATCATTGGTTTTCTCGGAAATCACTATATTTTGTGTTAGGGCCGATATTGGCAGGCGGGAGTGTGTACTTAAATTACATAATAAATAACCTAAACTAGCTCAAATTTGAAGACTTTCATACCTCAAAAAGGGGAATTCGGGTGTTTATACAGCAGCACAGCATAATCTAGAAAGTGTTCGTAACACCGATATCTTGGGTTGGCTATGGAAGGGGTGCACAAAACCAATCTTAACTGGGTGGTGGGGAGTTGTGGCAGCCCTTTGTTCCCAAGGAGCTAAGAGTAGTAATCGTGGTATATTAGCTTCTTGGAATATATGCACTGACTCGGCCACCCCCTTACAGAGAAGATTGCAATCCTTGCATAATATTTTTCCTACATAGTTACGTCTCTTGGACGTGATTTGTCAATATGACCTGTGACCTGACCAGGTTTCATGTCTTGTACATACCAAAAGAAGAATAAGATGAATAATGTATGTATGGATACTATTACCTAGTACTCTTTCTAACATCTAACTATTCCTATGTGGAATGTAGTGAATTGTAGTTAGGGTGTTGGCTGAGCCAATGCATAAAACTTGACTCTTTTTAGGGGTAAAATATAGAGGGAATTTCCAGTTTCTTCCTTCCATTCTGTGGGAGAAAAATACAGAGGAGAGGATTACCATTTCCCTCCCTCCATCCTAGTTAGTAGACCTTGACCATGCGGACTATAATTTCTCTATTATACCCGTTACTCTTTTTATATTAATATTTTCATAATGCAGATGTAATATTCAGCCTTGCATTGCCATAGAGATAATTTAACTGGTTAAAATTTATGTGAAGTCCTTTTGGAACTTGGTAAATATCCGAGACTCTTTAGTTTCATTTCGAGTTCAAGACAAGCTTCATTATACAATTTTGGATTGATTCATATTAATTTTAGCTTTACTTATAGAAAGTGAGGTGTTTTTGAGATAAGGCATCTTTTTTTCCATAACATACTTGGGAAAGGATGTGGGAACTGTTTCCTTGGTTGGGAAGCTTGAAATATACATCCAAATCTAACTTATCCTATCAATCAGAAATCAGGGATCTAGTACAGATGAGTTACCCCCCAGAACCCTCTGTAAAGTTTATACCCGTAAATTGTTAGAGTAGGTTAGATTAGGTGACCTGCCTTGTAAATATGAACAGCCCCAGGTCACTCTGAGGTTACCTGTCCTTTACAAGATCCGAAATCATTTGGTGGAATGAGTCCCAAGAGTTGTTCAAACTGAAGTAGTTTATATAATCTGGACTATATATATATTAGATGTTAAAGTATCCAATAGATCAAAGGATATTGTCGATGCTAGATATCTGTATAAAGATTCCGAGGATGATATTATTATATGCATGAAAAAGGAACTTACTTGAGGTTTGTATTTGGTGAAAAAATTTGCAAATTGTAATCAAAAGTTATTATAGCGTAGAGTATTTATGATTAAAAGGTATGACATTTAGTATTTTGGGACTGCCTTGTGTAGTAGTTACAGTACTCAACCTTTGGGGTGACAGTCTCTTGATCGGGCCCATGGTGAGGCATTAGGAAGTGCATCTTGCCTTAATTCCTTAGCTCCAATCTGTTTCTGTCCTCCCCCATAGTGGGGACTAATAGTGAAACATAAAGTAAAAGAAAATTATGTTTAGTCTTTCTATAAGCAACCTTCCTCATTTCAGAGAATTATACGTCCAGAAGCAGCTGATGAGTAATATAAAGGATGGTGACAGTCATTGGTTTAGAAGGGAGTGCCAATAAAATTGGCATTGGCATCATACAAGATGGGAAAGTACTTGCTAACCCTCGTCGCACTTACATCACTCCACCAGGACAAGGATTTGTTCCACATGACACTGCAAAACATCACCAGGTAGATATCACATCATATTCTACATGAGAATAGTAGTTGTAGCTTGTAAAATATTTAAAAAAGTGTGACTGCGGTAGTTCGGTGGTTAGAATGCTTAACCTGGGAGTTGACAGAACTTTGATGAAGCCTATTGCATGGGATTAGGAAGGATATCCAACCTAGAATCCCCATCTCCAATGTGCCTGTGTTCACCTCCATAATGGGGAGTAACGGTGACACATCAAACCAGAAAACAGTAATAATAACATTTATCATGGCTATACATTATTTCCATATATTATGTACGAAAATAAACAGTATTTTTCTCGTCCAGAAATGAAATTAAGTGTATTGATAGTGACTATTTACATAGGAACATGTATATTCTCTTAATATGCACAGGATTAATAAATTAAGCAAAAAGTTTACATACCAGTAGCTTTCAAGAGAGGAGTTTTACAGAAGTTATTCTTCATTAATGTTAGTGAATAATTTCAAATAATTTCACAGTTACTTTATTTTCTTTTAGGCAAATGTATTAGAAGTTTTGCAACAAGCTTTATCAGAAGCAGATGTGAAACCCGAAGATATTGATGCTGTTGCATATACTAAAGGCCCAGGAATGGCAGCCCCTCTTATTAGCGTTGCAGTTGTAGCTAGAACAATCGCACAGTTATGGAGTAAACCCATAGTAGCTGTAAATCACTGCATTGGTCATATTGAAATGGGCAGACTCATAACAGGAGCTGAAAACCCCACAGTTCTTTACGTAAGTGGAGGAAATACACAAATTATTGCATACTTGGAGAAGAGATACCGGATATTTGGAGAAACAATCGATATTGCTGTTGGAAATTGCTTTGACAGATTTGCCAGGGTGCTAATGTTGTCCAATGACCCTAGCCCAGGGTATAATATTGAACAGATGGCTAAGAAAGGTAAAAAATATCTTCCTCTACCTTATGGTGTAAAGGGAATGGATGTCTCTTTTTCTGGATTACTCACCTACCTGGAAGAACGTGCAGAAAAATTAATCAAGACAGGCCAGTATAGCAAAGCAGACCTTTGTTTCTCACTTCAGGAGACTGTGTTTGCAATGCTAGTTGAAACTACAGAAAGAGCAATGGCTCATTGTGGATCAAATGAAGTTCTGATTTGTGGAGGTGTTGGTTGCAATCTCCGTTTACAAGAAATGATGGGCAAGATGTGCGAGGAGCGAGGCGCACACTTGTATGCAACAGATGAAAGTTTTTGTATAGATAACGGTGCCATGATAGCTCAAGCAGGATACCTCATGTTTAAATCTGGAATTAAAACTAACATGGAGGATACATGGGTAACACAGAGGTACAGGACAGATGATGTTCCTGTCTCATGGAGGGACTGAGTGTAGGTTAATAATCATGCTTTCTTGAACTTAATTTAATGACTCTTTTGGGAACCCCTAATATTTTGCATACTTGAAAATTAAGTTTTTTAATCCTTCATAAAGATGTTCTACCTTTAGGAACTTGGTTGAATAGCCCATCTGATATTTAGCATCCTCTTTCACATTATGAAAATTTTTTCAAAAATTTTGGTAAGTGAAGTCACCATGAAATTTTTTTGCTTCTCTTGTTAGGGGTAGTCACAGCAGATCAATTTTTTCCATATCCCCCTATCTCCTATGTCCTCCTCCATCATATCATGGACTCTTATGTCCTCCCTCAAATCTAAAGTACTTTATTAAAATTCAGAAATGTTTCCTTAACTATAATTCTCCTTGATGTTTATTGAAAAGTCGTATGACATGTTATAACCAACTTTATATGTAATAAAATAGTAACTGTTGTTCATTTAAGAGCAGAAAGGAGTAGATAATTCCAGGAATACAGTATGTATAAAAGAACAAAAACTATATGTGCCTGGCAGAATTACAAGTGATCAACAAATGAGTGCCTAAGTAATTGATTACAAGTAGAGAGGACACATGAGAGATATTATGAGCAGAGTACTTTGAAACTTGGATACTTGTGAGAGTACGTTGAATATTGATACTTGAATAACGAGACTTGAAAATATAAAGCACTCCAAAAAATTTAACTGACGATTCTTGAAAAAACCTAACGAGCCATTCAATACTGATTCATGAGATTAATTAAGTTAACAAAGTTAACGAATCTTGGAAGAAAGTACAGTATAGAGAACTACCGTTACCCTACGTTCAAATTAGTGTTTACTTTTGCGGTTACCACGCAAGATAACGAGTATACACTAATAACCAACGATCATCTCACACTTGTTATGGTTATTTTGATTTTTACTTCTTATAACAAAAGACGCAGACAATAATTACACACAAAAAATTTGTTTAACAAAAAAAACTCAAGAATTTACTGTTCACTTTCCTGAAATCATAATACAATTGTTATAATAATACAGGAGCAAGGGAGAAGTTAATGTAAACTACTTTACTTTGAGCAAGGATCCTGGCAAGGTCGCCAGTATATTACACCCAGGCTTGACTGGTAAATACCAAATTCAAGCTTTTCATGCCCGAGACCCAGGACTA
The DNA here is from genome assembly GCA_037179515.1 of Halocaridina rubra. Lineage (NCBI taxonomy): Eukaryota > Metazoa > Arthropoda > Malacostraca > Decapoda > Atyidae > Halocaridina > Halocaridina rubra. Next base: position 348,464 of record JAXCGZ010022646.1, on the reverse strand, counting down.
ATATATGACCATGTTGCAATGGATAAATGACTCGAAATAATGAAGGACATGGAAATAAGGTGAACAAATTATAACAATTGTAATATTAATTTCACCTAATACAATAGGAATTATAATCTGAGATTTTACAAACCTACAGATTAACAAAACAGACATAAATACATAACATAAATTCAATCCTACAGATTCACAAAACAGACCTATACGCCTTAATAATTAATATAAAGATACAGATTAACAAAAAACAGACAAAAAAAACACAGCAAGGAATTAATAATGATAATTAATATAACTTTTAACTGACATCAAAAGTGAAATGGAACCTGGGAGGAAAGCAATAAACTAATACACAATAACGAATATACAATGCAAAACACAAGGAGCTCCAGGCGGAAGAAATGTAGAGCCGGTCCGGGGAATATACTCCTGGTATGACGTGATGATCGCCAGACTGGAACTGTACTCTCTCGCCGGTGTTCTTAACCTGGTATTTAAAGCCTCGGACAGTGGGGAGGTATTGGGGCTAAGACAGTCAGCCAAAGTATGGTCGAGGGTAAGGCCAGAAACTTCATTATGATTGGCTGTTCGAGGTGAATTGAACACTGATTGGTTGAGCAGCAGTATTTGTAGTTAAAAGGGCTAACAAGCTTGTTTGAGGTTGTAACAATATATATATATATATATATATATATATATATATATATATATATATATATATATATATATATATATATATATATATATATATGCAGTTGTCCCTCAACTCTCACAAGGATATCTTCCTCGAACTTGAGTATTCACAAGGTAAAAGAAAAATCATTAAAAGAATTATCTGAAAATCTTCAAAACTAATGTGTAGTGAGTGAGAACTTAAAGATTGAATTTTGCATGCACAGTGAAATTTATCATGGTGGGAAAGAGCAAGCGATTGCACCACATGAAGCAGTCTTTGTTGGGCTAGCTTCAGAATGAGACCTGTGTTGATTAGTCATTGCATTCGTAGTACAGGCACTCTCCAGCTTATGAACAAGTTTAGATCCAGAAGTCCTTTCATAAGTAGAATTGTTCGTAAGTTGTTTTTAGATGAAAATAAGCACAGTACTGTACAGTACATACATATGCAGTACTGTACAGTACTTAGGCCAAAGACACTTATCTACGACAGTAAAGATAAAGTATACAGTACGAATGAATTTTGATACAATAATAGTGATATAAAAAGACTGTGCAGTGCATTATTACATGGGTAGATAATGGGGAGGTTTTTGTTCGTATCTGTGAATGTTTGTAACTCAGTTGTTCGTAAGTAGGGGAACTTCTGTATATATGGCATTCATTTTCTTTTTTTAATATTTTGTGGTGTGGCAATTATTACTATTATTTCTATTATTATTGTTTTTATTATTTGAGAAGTTTTCACTGTATTTTTCATAATTATGTGGTGTATGATGATGTCAGCATCCCAAGTGGTGCGAAAATTGGGAAAAATTGAGTAAGATTCACTAAATAAAGCTGCTTGAAAAAAATAACATTTTTTTAGCAGTATTAGTGTTTTGCCTACATTTTCTCCCAACTTCATGATACAGTACTTGTGAAAACCAAGAGAGTATAAAATTTGTGGTTAGAAACTATGTGTTTTTGTTTACTTGAAGATGATATAGATAATCCCTCTGACATGTTGTCAGAAGGATTAAGTTAGCTTGTCTCTTCTTTTCACTAAAATCTATGTTGTCACAATTATCATCTCAGACTTTGGCTTTTGGTAAGTGTTAACTATAGTTATTGTAATAATAAAGAGAGAGCGAGAGACACTGATAAATTTTCACAAAACACTCTTCAATCTTTTAAATTTCTTTTATCATATTTTGTAATCTTTTTCATTTCTTGTTTTTGTTACTTTGCTTATTATTGATAATTTTTGTAATTATTAATGTTATTATTTTTACTATTGTTAGTAACATTATTACTATTATTATTACATAAGCTTTAAGCATATATTACCCAAACAGGAGATGACAGATATTCGTGATTAGTCATAGGGTATACTGTACTGCACACAATGTGCGTACACCATTAAAATGGGGTCCTAACTTTACAGGAATTTTTACTTTTAGCAGCTGTTGGTGGAACCAGATACAAGAAGTCCTTGACTTACGTCAGAGTTCCATTTCTGAAATATGATGTAACTCAGTAGTATAGTTTCTTCTTTTTCCATGCATTGCACTATCTCTAACTTCACTTCCAAGGTGATGGATTTCCTTTTCTTCGAAGCACTGTCATCAGAAGAATCTACTTTACCCTCGTGAGACATGACAAGCCAAAATTTATAAAATAAAAAAGCAAAATAATATGTGGGAGATGTGTTGAAACCACAAAACATTGTAACTCGAGGACCCCCTGTACTTTCAGAAGTTGAGGGACAACTGTATATATATATATATATATATATATATATATATATATATATATATATATATATATATATATATATATATATATATATATATATATATATATATATATATATATATATATATATATATATATATATATATATATATATATATATATATATATATATACACACGTAGGAGAGCATCAACCTACGTTGCATCAATGTACGTTTTCCTGGACATATCTTTGATCCCCGAGAAATTGTATGGAGGCACCGTGGAACCTACTTGCTTACTAACTCTGCACGTGGTCTTTGATGCATTCACAATGCTTTCTCGACTTAATGAAGTTTTCGCCGAAGTGCCTGGTGTGTTGTGTTTTCGTGCTTTCAGTATTTTCCATTGCAAGGAAAGCAATCATTAAGTTGAAGGTAAAAAGCAACCTACCAGTAATTGCTGAATGATAGACATGCAAAACTGGAATTGTATAGAAACATGACTGAGGCTAATCCCCATCAGTATTGCTTGTGAGTGTATCCACTTCATCCCAACTTCTAAGATGCCTTCAGAATATAGAAGCAGCCAAAGAAAGTGAAATGTTGAATCCTAGTTATTTCAACTCGTAGTTCGTCATTTAATCATTCGACTTCTCCCATCAAGGGTCACCACAGCGGATCAGGGTTCTCCATATTCCCCTATCCCTTGCATCATCCTCTGTCATACCACATACCTTCACGTCCTCCCTAACCGCATCCATAATTTTCCTGTTTTGGATACCTCTCCCCCTCCCGCATGGCACATCCATTCTCCCAGTGTACCCTAATTCCTCTTCAACACCTGTCCAAACTATCTCCATCTCTTCTCTCACCATGTCCCCAAATTGTCCTACTTAATGAACTAAATTTGATCTGGAAAAACTGCTATGCATGTATACATTTAAGCAAGTAGCCTTTTCAAAAATATTAGACTGAACTATCCAGGTAGACCTCGAGTTTCTCTGCAAGCAGAAACTGGTTTCATTACTTCAGAAGACTCACAGGGTTGTTTAATATCTTAAATACAGACGCTTCCTAACTTACAAACGAGTTAGGTGCCAGAAGTCTGTTCGTAAGTAGAATTGTTCGTAGTTGTCTTTATAGGTAAACTAAGTACTGTGCAGTACATACATATGCAATACTGTACAATATTAAGGCAAAAGACACTTAGCCACTACGTGAAACATAAAGTATACAGTATATGAATATCAGTAAAGTATAAATAATGTAATAATACAGTACAATAATACATGCACTGATACATGGATAGATAATGCGAAAGTTTTTGTTCGTATGTGTGAATGTTTGTAAGTAGGGGAGCTTCTGTGTATGGAGAAACTGCAATTGGGGACGTACAAGCTGCTAAGCTATACCCAGAATGGCTTAAGCAAGTCATGGAGAAAATGTACTGCCTTCCACAGCAAATTTTTATTATTAATTTTTTCGGTTCGGGACAGTTGCCACAGGACAACTGCCTTGATATTTGCTTTTATTCAGTGTTAATTCTGAAATTAATACAGTGCAGACTGTAACCTTACTTCTAAATCTTATTACAGTATTGGACAATTCTTTTAATTGGAGAATCGAGGGGGAAATTGTTCTGTGGGGCAACTGTTAATGGGACAGTTCTCCTCATACCCATTTTCTTCCAGTGTATGGAATCCTACTGATAGAACCCTGCAGTTTCAGACATAAAAGTTAAGTTGGGGCACATCATTTTGGCACTTTCTACAGTTATTGTACACAAACCCCCTTGCTAATGTGGGGACTGAGTAAAACCCCACACTTTTGCCATAAACCAAACATACCTTGATTACTCCTCATAGCTCCTTGGGGATATGCCACAATTCCCCCCGAACATCCTGTTTGGGTCAACCACAAGGGAGGGAGGCAAGGATCTTTTGCCATGAGGATAGAGAGGATTGTAATTAAACACAAAAACATTGAAGGTTTATGTAATGAAGTGTAATAAAATTACAGCTAGTGTTACATACAGAACGGTACTGAAAATAAACCTAGACAAATCATAGCAAGAAGACACAACTCATTTCAAAAGAATATAAAGTCCAAAAGGATGAAAAAATTAAGTAAGAATATAATGATGCAGGGTTTGTGAGCTCTAATTTACAGCAATGCCAATCCCAATTTTGCAAATATGTAAACTTTCTAATACGCTACAAAAATAAAAATGTAAAAAGATTCCAACTTCTAATTTATCTACAGAGAATAATGAAGACGACATACTCACAAAAAGTAAACATTTATTAAAAAAGATTATACTATTTAAATGAAACACATCACGTTCAAAAAACAAATATAGAATATTTTTCCATTATTCTAACATTACTGTTATATATTTTTACAATCTTTCAATACCTTTACAATGTTACCATCAGCTTCAAGGCAGCTTTCTACTTCTGATGAAGTGAAGTTTTTCATATAAAAGCTAAGGACGAACATTCTTCATCACTAAACGAAAACTTTCTATGAAAACACCTTGACAGGAGAGATTATTTTATCAGTTTTATCATTGGTCATATGATGGGCTTCTAATATCGTATAGCATCCAGTAAATTTCTGTACATAGCCAGCAAACTTAAAAAAAAAAGGATTTAAATCCATAGAGCAACTAAAGAAATGGATAGAGTTAAAAGTAAAATGGCCAAATTTTTAATAGATTAATGCTGTGCTTCTCTTCAGAGCATTCAAATGAGTCTGCAACAAAGAAATACAAAGAATTTTCCTCCAGAGCAAAATATATCACACTGCAAATAATTTGAGTGCAGTATATCTAGTTGAATCTAGTGACTTCACTGGCTGCATTTTTTAAAACTATATTTTCTTTCTATACGGATTAAATTCAGTGTTGATCTGTCAAACACTCATTACCATTGAAGAAAGTTAAACAAATAAAAGAATCGCCAAATAAGGATGTGTGGATTGGTATTGTCTCTTGATTTCTGTGCCAAATATGACGAATTTTGGGGCAATGTCTAAACTTTCTTTATATATGGATTAAATTCAGTGTGGATCTGCCATATATACTTTTGAAAAAAGTCAAGCGGATTAAGAATGACAGAATTACTGAATAAGTACAGATGTGTGTATTATTACTGTCTATATGTACCATATATGACACAGACGGTATACAAGTTACGTATAATGTAATCTAATACTGAAATACTCAGCAAACAAGTATAAGGTTATATATCATGTTACAGTTTTCCAAGCTGTTCTGTATACTGAATTTAATGGGATACAAATTATGAATGTTAATGACATCATATTTTTTAAATTAGAGATCAAAACACTAATTAGTGTATACAATTATTGATAACTAAATATATTTCCAATGTGTAACACAATACTTTCTATAATATATATAACCAACACACTCTACCTCAACGACGCGTTACACATTATAAGCAAAACAATCTATATCCAATACACGTTGCACACTTGCTTATAACCAAAAAAATCTACATCCGTGATACAAAATTAATTATAACCAACGTTATCTCTAATACGTGTTAACCTTTTGCAAAAGTAATGAAATTAACCCAAAATATTTATTCAAAAATCTGTATCTAAACTCCCAATAACTTTCACCACAAAGCAACTAGAAAAACATCTTGAAATCGCTTATCTACAGATCACATCTAGGTAATGTATATACTGTACAATTGATGTACATGCTTATAGTTTTTTAACACACCTCTAACCAGTCAATGATTATGATTAATATTACTCAGCTATCAAAATCTGCACCAATTTTCACAAAAATATACAGGAAAAAAAAAGCAAATGGATAGTTTGGTCAACAAATACACGTTTTACTTCTCCTCACACCATTCGTTCTCTTTGCGAACTTGTTCTTCTTCAGAGGGGGTAAAGTCGTTCTTAATATTGAAGGTTTTGCGGATTTCGTCGGGAGTTTTGCCTTTGATCATATTAGCAACGGTCTTACAAGTGACATCTAGGAGGCCCTTGATATCCAAATAATTTGCGGCAAGAATCAATTCAAAGAGGGTTCCCTGATCGACCTGAGAATAAAAAGCATTGCCGTTTTAGAAAGAATGCACTGAAAAAAAATTTCCTCATTCAAAACAAATGTAATGGTCTTTGTTTTGAGTGCTTATTGATAATGGGCTGCAGAATCTCAGGGGTAGAGTGCTCAGGTTGGAAAGTGAATAAATCAGGTTCGAGTTTAATACAGAGTTAAGGACAACCGGTCCTAATCCCTTACCTCCAATCTGTATACTTCCACCCCAATTTGAATGGGAACTAATTGCGACACATAAAGCAGTACATTATAATGCTAAAGGGATGATGATATACAGAGCTAGCCCCCAAAACACTGTAAATATCAGAGGTAATTGAAATTCTTAGACAACCCTGACAATGCCTTCATTATGGGAACTGCAGTAGCACCGTAGTTTGAGCACTTCACTTGGGAATTGACAGACCCACGATCAACCATACTGCTGGGCGTTGGGAAGGGCATCCAGTTTTAATTCCCCACCTCTAATTTATCTGTGTCCACCTCCATATTGAGGAGCAACCGTGATGCATAAAATGGCATACTAGAAAATACTGCCTTCATTAGTTTACCCTACCTTTTAATACTGAAGTGCCGCTTCACATCATTACAGCACTTAGTTTATAAAACACGAGCACAGCTGTTCCAACTGCCAACTAAACATCCTGGTCAACTTCCTGGTAATCACTGTATAGTGTATCCATTTTTACTAAGGTGTGTTAAGGTTTATGTTTGGCAGGTGGTGGCTATATTGATAAAACTAGAAAATATTAAATAGTAATAATAATGGAAAAAAATTCCATTGCAATGGTGTCAATATGAATTATCATTGGATATGAAGGATAAATAATTCCAAATTTATATGTTTATGTCTGCATTCACCCCCATTTGAATAGGGACTAATTGTGGCACATAAAACGGTGCATGTAATTATTATTTGTCACAGAGAATGATTAAAAAGGACAAGACTGCTGAAGATGAGGCATGCTCTCCCTCCCTCTGAATCTTTCCTTACCTAAAAGTACACTAGAGTAGAAGTGACGACAGAAGGGAAAAGTCGATACTGTGGCATAAGTATTATCTAACAGTTCTGGCAACCCTGCTAGCTTCAGTGTGAATTGACACCAACTGAAATAGGAATGAGAAAAATAGAATAATAGTAACCTTCAAAAAGTCAGCATCCCAGGACGATATATCATCGGTGCGCTTCTCCTTATTGTCATCATCGTCTGGCAAGGGAGGGTCATCTTTATGGTAAGTGCACCACTGAATCACCTTCTTCAGGATGGCAGCATTTACATTAGGTAATGGCACCACTTCTTCTTCGTCTTCATCCATGCCTTCAGCAGAAAAAGATTATTTGTAAACACAATCATAATTCATTATACATATCATGGGAGTGACTGAGGTGTGTTGGCTTCTAGAAAATGGGTGTGTTTTGGCTGGGCCATTCCCCTTACAAGAGGGATTGTAGCCATTATATATACATAATGGAATTACAGTACATGAAAAGTGACGAAAGAATCACATAAAGGGAAGTACTGTATATTACAAAAGATATAAAAAGTAGAAACAAGTTTCCAGATATGCTTAATTACATAATTAAAACAAAAATTAAATAAGTACATGTCATAATCTAATAACTGAAGAATTTATTTCTGCATAATGATGTGAGACTTAAAAAACATATGATGATGATAATAAGAATAATAATAGCATACAAACAGCCAAGATTAATGAAATGGCTACAGTGTTAAGAAGAAATCAGTTTTCTCAACAGACAGTGAAAATTAAATTTTATGGAAAATTGTTTGCATTTCTTCTTCTTCAACAGGATATACAGGACACAAACCTGTATCCAACCAGTTGTTTTAGAATTATGTACAATACATGATAATTTTCAAACAAACCCAAAAAGGGCATAGAGAATATTGTGGAATTTTATAAGGGTAAACAATTTCAATATAATTCCTATACAATTCAAATTAGAAATAACTACATATTTTTCTGGTATATGAACACATTAAAAACATACCTAAATCTTCTAACATGGTCTTTATGGTAACACTCTGTTTGGCAATTTCCACATCCACTTCGAAGGTGTCACCATCGCTGCTCTGTAGTTTTATGCTAGGCATCTGCAATATGAAAATCTTGTCTAGATTACAAAAGGATGGAGAGACTAAGAGATATCACGTACAGTACATACGGGAGAGTGCTCTCCAAGTGAGCCAGTATAGGAGACAGTACCACATTAGCAATCAGTAACAAAACCCAAGTTCAGCAGCAGCTCATAATGGAAGCAGCAAAAATATCTATAGTCAAAATCTTCGATGACTTCAGACTGTATGTTGTTGTCGTTTCTCATTCATGCATCACTATTAATCCCCATCTGAATGGGAGGTGGATACAGATAGGCATGAGATCAGTAATTAATGCCTTCCTAATGCCCCCCCATGGTGGGTTCACATTTGAATTTGTCACTTCCCAAGTCATGCGCTCTAACCACTGCAGTCCCCAAATGTGTTGTTGTTTGCCGTGTTATGTCACTATTATTCCTTATTCACACGGGGGTGGACACAGACAGGTTGGAGCTGAGGAATTAAGGATGGATGTCCTTCTTACGCCCTGCGGGCTCAAACGCGGGTCTGTCAATTCCTGAGATGTAAGCTCTAACCATTGCACTACCTCGATCACCATTACCTCAGATTATATATTCTTCAATACTCCCAAACACTCATGATGTTTCTGGCCATGGATATCGCTGAGGTCCTAGGAGACCCAAAGTTCTCCTGACCCCTAGTTATTAGCAGTTCCCTACATCGGAGAGGCACTTTGTGTCACACGGTGTTTGAGTTGATGGCGATATAGTCAATAAGAGAGCCTACTATTTCCCATATTTGGCACTCTGCTGGGCACACTGCATACCAATTAAAATTTTTCAGGAAAAAGTGGACATGTTGAGAATGATTAAAAGTAGCAATAGAAATTTGACGGCCGAACTATAACTATAGTATAATGGCGCAATAATAAACTACGTAAAGTTTAAATAGCAAAAGTATAGTAAGACGATATTACAGTTTCCCTAGTACTTTTATTCCCCAGCTCCGACCTATTGGTGTCCACCGCCATTGAAATGGGGATTAATAGTGACATAAAACAGAAAAACACCACATTTAGTCTGGATGTATATATTATGCCCCAAAAAGCAAAAAGATATAAGATACCTCTTCATAATTTGTATTTTGAGTCATTATTAATGCTCATTCGAATGAATGGACAGATACAAGTTGGCGCAGGGAAATTAAGGCTGGATTCCCATTCTAATGCCTAACAGTGGGGTCAATTGCGGGTTGTCACTTTCACAGTCAAACGCTCTAACCACTGCAAAACTGCCAGATAAGTGTATCTCGAAAAATGTAACCAAACTTCAATCTTCTCCAATGGCAGTCTTCTTAAGATCACGTGGGTTGCTGTTTCTCACTAGCCTCTAGAAGACTAGACCAGGAAGGGTTTTCTGTTTCTCATTCTCTTTGACACTAGTAATGCTATAGGCTTAAAATTTTATGTCCGCATGCAATTCTGGAAAATTAATTTTTCCATTCATCTGGTCTAGAGACCTGCACCGAGTCAAGATGGCTTGCTCACCATTATTATACGAAATTGCTGAAGATATTCACAAATACTGAATACTGTATAATAAAAAAGATAACCTTGGGATGCGATATAATACACCATTATTTATTTTCCCATTTAATTCTGCTGGATGTTGAGACGGGCAATCAGCCTCAATTCCCCTGCTCCAAACTGTCTGTTCACCTTCATTCCAATGGGGATTAACAGTGAATACATAAAATCGCAAACCATCAACAACTCGATATTTAACTGGAGTTGAACTAACCAAACTCAACTTCCTAAAATCACGAGTTTTTCTAAAATGATGAGGAAATAATTACTCAAATAATCCCAAATACCAGAATTGCAAGAGACATTAAATAAGACAAAAAAGGCAAAAATACACAAAAAAGAACATTCCACAAACTGAAATACCAAGAGAACTTAAAAATAGATGGAGGCAGATCTCCCATAACCTCGTATTTCAAACATTAGAAAACATTAATTGAGCATTTTAACACTTACTTTCCTTTCAAAAGATACTTACGAAGTTCAAAATAACGAATAATCACTCGTAAATAAATAAAAACGCGTAATACTTGCCTTTTCGAAAGAAAATTTTTATTCACTCGACAGTCACACACACTTCAGCTGCCAAAGCTCGCTATAAATGACAATTATCGCTAAATATCGCTAAGTGTCGCCACTAATTCACATTAATATAACTAAAATGGTTTTATATAACTTCTAATCCAATACATATATTTTCTAATATTAATCCTTTGATCACTTTTTTCCTAATTGTTAATGATTAAGTATGATATGTATATATACATAATGTCTGTGCATTATTAAATATCGCCAATTTAGCTATACTATTGAATGACTAACCTGCTGCCATCTATATGTTAAAAACATTAAATAATTGACAAAGTAATACTTCTGAATATTTATAATAATATATATATTTATAAAGTGCAAATTCTAGCAATTCAGGATGAAGGCACATGCATAATGTTACTGTTAATAAATGGTTATGGGTGATATATTACATGACGTCATTCGTTATTTACGACCTTAATGGTACACATTTCGAAAACCAGACGACGAGTAGAGGATACATTTATCAAATGTAAAAGCTGGACGTACTTTTAATTTCTTTTCAATTTTACGAGCAGATCAAATTGGAAATATCGGTGGTTATAAAAGATTTGGAAATTTTTTATAATGAACGATATTACTTTATGTATTCATCTATGCATAGGAGCCATGCAGTTATAACTTCGTATTCTGCAAATAATGTGCATTACTTACTTATTCACCGTACTCATCTTCAGTTAACTGTGTCAAGTTTGAACAACTATAATGTCAGTGTCACGTGTCATTTTCATAAATATCAGTTACAAGATACATTGTAGTATCTATAGGTACCGGTAGGTTAGCAAAGGCATGCACTCAGCGTAAGGATTACATCTGCCAAAACAAGTCCTTCGCAAGAAGGCAACCGTCCTAGGCCTTGGTTGATAAGGGAGTCCGTGACGTAAAACCGGAACATATTAGCTTCCGGTTAATGTATGCTTCATTTGGTCCACCCTGTTACAAGTGTAATTGAGGCCAATATTTATGTGTGCACTGTAATAGGTATATGTGTGTGATTACCTAATTGTGATTACCTAATTGTGTTTACGGGAAAGAGCCCAAAGCTCGTATCTTCCCGTCTCCTCATCGGTTCCATTTTATACTTAGTGATACTTATCATACCTGTCCTTAAAACTATGGATTGAGATAGCATTAACTACCTCCTCGCTTAGCCAATTCCAATTATCAACTACTCTTACACTGAAAAAGTATTTTATTACATCCTGCAAAGTTTTCTTACAAAGCTTCAAACTACGACCTCTAGTTCTAGAGCCAGCCATATCAAAATATCGATCCCTATCCACTCTATCATAACCATGAAGGAATTTAAAGACTGTCACCATATCCCCCTCACTCTTCTAGCTCTGAGTGATGGTAAGTCTAATTCCCTCAGCCTCTCATCATAACTGAGATTGCGTATTTCTGGCACCAGTTTCGTGGCATGTCTTTGAACTTTTTCAAGCTTAGCTATGTGCTTTTTCAAGTGCGGATTCCAAAAGGGGGCTGCATATTCGAGTTTTGGCCTCACATAGGTTACATAAATATTTCTGAACATTTCCTTGTCCATGTGCCTGAAGGCTACCCTTACATTTGATAAGAATGCATATGCTGCCCTTACTATGCCATTTATATGTATTTCTGGAGACAAATCTGCCAGTATGTTTACTCCTAGATCTCTATCATTTTCTGTCTCTTGAAGTTGTACTCCAGGCACCGAGTAGTCAAGCTTGGGCCTTCTTGCACTTGTACCCATTCTCATTACCTTACATTTTGAAGTATTGAATTTCATTAGCCACTTTTCTGGCCACTCATGCAGATTATTTAGATCCTCCTGAAGTTCTCTACCATTGTTCTCGTTTTTTACTGTCTTCACAATCTTTGCATCATCTGCAAACATATTCATGAATGAATTTACAGACTCTGGTAGGTCATTTACATATACAAGGAACAAAATTGGCCCTAAAACTGAACCCTGTGGAACTCCACTACTAACTCTTCTCCATTCAGACATTGAGTGTCTTACTCTAACCCTCTGTTCCCTTCCTTCTAAGTAAGTTTTTATCCATTCTAAAACATTTTCACATATTCTAGCCATTGATTGCAGCTTCCTAATAAGTCTCCCATGTGGAACAGTGTCAAACGCTTTCTGGAAGTCTAGGAATATGCAATCTGCCCAGCCCTCTCTTTCCTGTAAGATTCGGCTTACCTCATCATAAAATTCTAATAAGTTTGTTACTGTTGATCTACCTTCTCTGAAGCCATGTTGTCTCACTGACAAAAAGTTGAAGGATTCCAAGTGAAGAGAGATATGTTTCCTTAGTAGTTTCTCCATAACTTTGCAAACTATGCTGGTCAAGGAAACTGGTCTATAGTTCAGAGCCGTATCCCTCCTTCCCTTTTTGAAGATTGGTATCACATTTGCTTGTTTCCAGCATCTTGGAATCTCCCCTGACTCCAGTGACTTTTTAAATATGATACTTAGTGCCACTGATATTGAGTTTGCGCATTTTTTAAGCACATGAGGGGATATGTCATCAGGACCTGTAGCTTTATGAACATCTAAATCCATCAGCGCTTTGCATACCTCTGTGGCTGTAAGGTTGATGTTCTCTAATACCGGCCCTTGAGCTTCTATCACTGCAATCTGAGGGGGTGGGGTATTTTCTACTGTAAATACTGACTGAAACTCCTTGTTCAATTCTTTGCAGATCTCTTCATCCGTCTCAGTGATGCTTCCATCCGCTCTCTTTAGCCTTAAAACCTGTTCTTTTACCTTCAGTTTTCCTCTGATAAAGCTGTGGAAAAGCTTGGGATTTTCTTTAGCCTTCCTGGTGATGTCCGTCTCATAGTCTCTCTCTGCCTCTCTCCTTTTACTTAGGTAGTCATTTCTTGCTCTTTTGTAGGTTTGCCAGGCATTTATGTTTTTTCTCCTCCTATACCTTTTCCAGCATTTGTCTCTCCACTCCTTAGCTCTTTTACACCCATTATCGAACCATTTCTCTCTGGCATGAATTACACCTACTTTGGTGACAGGTATGCAGCAATCTACTATCTTCCCATATTTCTCACAAAAGATGTCGTACATTTCTTGTACAGATTTGTTGTAAAATAAGGTTCTCCAGTCAATAACTGTAAAAAGCTCATTCATTTTGATGTAATCTCCTTTCGGATAGTTCCTCCTCATGTCCTCAGTGCCTCTACTCTCAGGAAGAATATCTTCAATGATATACTCCATCAACAACACACAGTGGTCACTCTTTCCAATTGGTGCTTCATACTCAATTTTTTCAATATCCAACACATTATCTGTGAACACTAGATCAAGTAGTGATGGCTCATCCCCACCCCTGGCCCTTGTTGGTTCCATTACATGTTGGTGCAGGAAATTCCCTTGTACGCAATCTAGGAATCTTGCCCCGAATGAGTCCTCACCACTGTGTGGGTCAAGATTTATCCAATCTATCTCTTTATGATTAAAGTCTCCCATAATCAAAATCCTACATTTTTTCCCGTGCCATGTTACCTAAGTGTGTTTATGGGAAAGAGCCCCAAGCTCGTATCTTCCCGTCTCCTGATCGGTTAAATTTTGTACTTAGTGATGCTTATCATACTCGTCCTTAAAAATTCTGGATTGAGTTAGCATTAACTACCCCCTCGCTTAGCGAATTTCAATTATCAACTACTCTTCCACTAAAAAAGTATTTCCTTACAGCCTGCAAAGAAGTTTTCTTACGAAGCTTCAAACTATGACCTCTAGTTCTAGAGCCATATGCTGGCCTTACTATGCCATTTATAAACATTTCTGAAGATAAAACAGCCAATATGTGTACACCTAGATCTCTCTCATTCTCTGTCTCTTAAAGTTCTACTCCTGCCACCGAGTAGTCAAGCTTGGGCCTTATTGCACTTGTACCCATTTTCCTACCTTAGATTTTGAAGTATTGAATTTCATTAGCCACTTTTATGACCACTCATGCAGACTATTTAGATCTTCCTGAAGTTCTTTACCATTTCCTCAGCTCTTACTTTCTTCACAATCTTTGCATCATCTGCAAACATATTCATGAATGAATTTCTTGACTCTGGTAGGTCATTTACATATACAAGGAACAAAAGGGGCCCTAAAACTGAACCCTTTGGAACTCCACTACTAACTCTTCTCCATTCAGACACTGAGTGTCTTACTCTAACCCTCGGTTCCCTTCCCTCTAAGTATGTTTTTATCCATTTCAAGACATTTCCACCTATTCTCGCCATTGCTTATAGCTTCTTAAAAAGTCTCCCGTGTGGGACAGTGCCAAATGCTTTCCGGAACTCTAATAATATGCAATCTGCCAAGCCCTCTCTTTCCTGTAAGATTAGGCTTACCCCACCATAAAATTCTAATAAGTTTGTAACTGTTGATCTACCTTCTCTGAAGCCATGATGTCTCACTGACAAAAAGTTGAAGGATTCCAAGTGAAGAGAGATATGTTTCTTTAGTAGTTTCTCCATAACTTTGCAAACTACATTGGTCAAGGAAACAGCTCTATAGTTTAGAGCCGTATCCCTCCTTCCCTTTTTGAAGATAGGTATCACGTTTGCTTGTTTCCAGCATCTTGGAATTTCCCCTGACTCCAGCGATATTTTAAATATGAAACTTAGTGCTGCTGATATTGAATTTGCGCATTTTTAAGTACATAAGGGGATATATCATCAGGACCGGTAGCTTTCATGGACATCTAACTCCATTATTTTATTTATTTATTTATTTATTTATTTATTTATTTTGCACTTTGCATACCTCTGTGGCTGAAAGGAAGACGTTCTCTTAATACAGGCCCATGAGCTTCTATCTCTGCAATCAGAGGGGGGGGGGGATTTTCTACTGTAAATACTGACTGAAACTCCTTGTTCAATTCTGTCACAGATCTCTTCATCCGTCTCAGTGATGCTTCCATCCGCTCTCTTAAGCCTTAAAACCTGTTCTTTTACCTTCAGTTTTCCTCTGATAAAGCTGTGCAAAACTTTGGGATTTTCTTTAGCCTTCCTGGTGATGTCCCTTTCATAGTCTCTCGCTGCCTCTCTTCTTTTGCTTAGGTAATCATTTCTTGCTCTCTTATAGGTCTGCCAGTCATTTATGTTTTTTCTCCTCCTGTACCTTTTCCAGCATTTGTCTCTCCATTCCTTAGCTCTCTTGCACTCATTATTGAACCATTTCTCTCAGGCATGAATAACTCCTATTTCGGTGGAAGGTATGCAACAATCTACTATCTTCCCATATTCCTCATACAAGATGTCGTACATTTCTTGTACAGATTTGTTGTTAAATAAGGTCCTCCAGTCAATAACTGCAAAATGCTCATTCACTTTGATGTAATCTCCCTTCGGATAGTTCCTCCTCGTGTCCTCAGGGCCTCTACTCTCAGGCAGAACATCTTAAATTATATACTCCATCAACAACACACAGTGGTCACTCTTTCCATTCGGTGGTTCATGTTCAATTTGTTTCAATATCCAACACATTATCTGTGACTACAGGATCGAAGTAGCGATGGCTCATCCCCACCCCTGGCCCTCGTTGGTTCCAGT
Organism: Halocaridina rubra; assembly: GCA_037179515.1. Taxonomy (NCBI): domain Eukaryota; kingdom Metazoa; phylum Arthropoda; class Malacostraca; order Decapoda; family Atyidae; genus Halocaridina; species Halocaridina rubra. The sequence continues at coordinate 332,172 of JAXCGZ010022646.1, read as the reverse complement.
TCATGTTGGTGTAGGAAATTACCTTGTGCACAATCTAGGAATCTTGCCTCAGTTGAGTCCTCACCTTTCTTCGCTGTTGATAAAAGCAGGTCCTATTTCTTCAGGAGCTCATATATATATATATATATATATATATATATATATATATATATATATATATATATATATATATATATATATATATATATATATATATATATATATATATATATATATATATATATATATATATATATATATATATATATATATATATATATATATATATATATATATATATATATATATATATATATTGTATATAGCTACTAGATGTATTATTTTATCAATTATCTCATTAATACTACTGAATCAAAGGAAGTTGCAACAGAGTTCTGATTAGAGTAATCTTCGCTCTTGCATTCCATCTTACATGCTTAGAATTAGATAGGATCAAGTAAATGTTTTGTGGTGAGTCAAATTAATCTACAAACTTAACTATGGTGAAACCATGTGTATCATTGGCACATACACACAGAATATCAGAATTTATGCTTTAATGACAGAAAATGTAGTCAACATGAGACACAAAATATCAACATCTTAATTTCCATATTTCTACATATGGAAGAAAAGTACATACGTACTTAATTCTAGAAATATCATCTTTTAGGGATAACTATACTTAGGATGTTATTTTTATTTCGGTAGAAATGAGATAAACTACACCCGTTTGATTGGAAAATGAGGAAAAACAGTTAGTGTAGACAAAATGAGACCCATAACTTGCATCTCATTTCTAGCTGTGGAAAAGCATGACCTATCAGTGTTTACATGATAGATTCCATCGGAAGGGGAAGAAGAAGAAGAAGAGGAAGATATTCCATGGGTTATGGTGTTGATGAACAATTATTATTGTCTTTTTGGGGGGTATTTGTGGACTCGGCGAATTCCTAATTAGATATCATGATGACTATAAGCAGGTAGGAGACTGTAATTATGTGTAATTAAGCATTTTTGGCTAATTTAATGCGTTTGTAAAGGTTCCAGTGACCATAGTTTGTCATGAAACTTAATTGTTGACTGACAGTAATTAAGCTTCCGAAAATATAACCTTGAGGTGTACTTACGTATCGATTGATGACTATTGATTGATGAATACTGATGATACGTGATGATAAATGTTTACTTTCAAACACCACGGTTGGGGATTAATCTATTGATATAAGTTAGGTTAAGTTTGCTCACTGCACCCGAGTTAAGAATTGATAAAATGTTATCTAAAGTTGATCGTATGTATCGATTGATTATTGTATTGATTGATGGACATTGATGATTCATAATGATAACTATTTCCTTTCGCTTCCCTAGTTAGGGAGTATCTATTAAGATTTGTTAGGTAAGGTTAGGTCACCTCACCCACGTTGAGATTAAAAAAAAAATTGGACATTAGTATTTGTAAAGATAAATGTTTCCAAAATCTTACAAAAATTTTTATATTAGGTTGGTTTTGCGATGTTTGTTAGTATAGTTTACCCCTCAGAAACGAGTCAGTATTTGAAATTTTTATTTTTTAGGTGATTTAGATATTATTCTGTGTATTTTGTTCTTATTTCTTTTGATGGGAGTGTAAGAGTAAATATTTACCAAGTCAATGCTAGTCTCCATCTCCTTGAGGCTGTTGAGAAACAATGACCCATGGGAATGCGGGGAAAAGCCTCTGATAGAGAAGAATGTAATATTTTACTTATTGGATATTTTCGGGTTAAGATTCGTTTTATACACCCTTTCATAGCTCTGTAGGTATGTAAGATTTCAAATTCGGGTTAGTTTAATTAAGTTGATCTAGAAATTGTTTAGTCTAAAATAGATGCATAAAACTAATCTTTACCTATTACCGTAAACCAGATGATGAGACTGTCCTATTCCCATTCCAGGAATGTAGTAGGATTAGGATTAGAGACCCTATATAACTGTTGTAAAAGGTATTTGTAAGTGGAATGTGCAACTGAAAAATCCAAATGTAAATCGAACAATGACACATTGAACATGTATTTGAAATAAACAACAAAGAGGTATATTTGCTGTGTTAGGTTCAAAATATCCTTCATATTTATGTAATTTAACAGTATATAGGCAAATATGTACTGTAATATCAAAATATTGCCGTATTTCCTATCTCATGCAAATAAGAGCTTTTGTACATAACCATTGGATATATCTGGTATTATTTCAGTAGTCATATTCACAGTTAAGGAGTCTCTCTCTCTCTCTCTCTCTCTCTCTCTCTCTCTCTCTCTCTCCTCTCTCTCTCTCTCTCTCTCTCTCTCTCTCTCTCTCTCTCTCTCTCTCTCTCTCTCTCTCTCTCTCTCTCTCTCTCTCACACAATTTAAAGACAGTAGTGCAAAATCAATACTCTTTCATACATAAATTTCATTGTATGCGGGATTTCTCTTTTCCGAAGAACAGCACTGAATTTTATTAGCTGTATCTCTCTGCAATGTAGAATGTTTTCCGTTACACGTCTCACCATAATTTCCCTTTTGAGTAGGGGTGAAGACAGACAGCTTGGAGCTTGGGAATTAAGGCTTGTTGCCCTTCCTAATGCGCCGTGATGGGCTTGATCATGGATCTGTCACTTCCCCAGTTGAGTGCTCCAACCACTGCTCTGCTGTGGTTCCCTCAGTTTCAGTATAATAATGGAGCATGTATAGGAGATAATTTTTCTGTGGGTTAAAAAATAGGGTTATCCAGCTTCCTTGATTGTTGATTGTAAGTTTTTAATCACTTTATGTCTGTTGATTGTAGGTTTCATTACTCTTGTGTTTGTGGTTATGGCAGTCATTTAAAGATTGTGGATGATATTACCAGTCATCTTCTTTCCTTTTTGCTTTATTGAATTATGTTCGCTCAGTGATGAAAATAGTTGTATTTTATGTAGTAACTACTTGTTTCTGTCAATCAATGCTTAAAACTTGTTTTAATTATGAAGGAATATCTTTACTTTCTCTAATTTTTAAAGATTAAAACTATTTAAATTTATTTATTGCCATTCTATATAATTTCTGATAATGTTATTGAAATGTTATTAGATCTAAGCTTATTCTTTTTACATTTTTTAATGATGAGCATGTCATCCTTATCAGTCTCATTTACTGTTAGCACCATTATCAGTAGCATCTATGATTATAGCTCATAGGCAGGTGAGTTCAACAACTCAAAAGACAAGAGTAACCATCATTATCTTATCATAATCTATGACCCAATGATTTGAGAAATTTCCTCATAATCATTTTCGAGTTTTGGATGCTAATGTGTCTGCGTATCACCTGTAGAATACAACTTTAGGAAGTGCTTGATAGGTCAGGTCACCGTAAATGTCACTTGCTCGAATAGTATTGATATACCGGTAGTCATAGTATGTTTATTTGTTGTGTTGTGTGTCACTGCCATTCCAATCAGTTGCAGGTCTGTCACCTCCTGAGTCAAGTGCTGTAACCGCTGCTCTAAAGGGATGTTAATATGAGGATATAATAAAGCCATGATGTTACCATATTCTCTCCCCTCTTTTTTATATTTTCAAGTAGTGTTAAGTCTAACTTTTGCAGCCCTGCCACATAATTAAGACTTTGAACTCATTGTCAACGATATATGTGTGGTTATGGAGGGGGAAAAGAATACAGTACCTTGATCTTGTATTCTGCATGTCATAGTAGCCAACTGGAAGAGTTAGGAGATTGAAAGGGTGGTTGTCCCATCTTCCCTTACATTTTCACAGTAGAGAACAGCTTATAGAAGGGTTGAAGCTGGTTAGGGTTCAGGGATTCCCTGTTGATATGCTTTTTTCCAGATCTGACCCTCCTACAAGCCTTGTAGGGATGTGGCATCCTGTTTTTAAAAAATTTTCTTTGCTTCTCTCGAAAACAAAGTATGACTTTGTATATGATGTATTTTGCTATGCCATACAAAAAATAATTATTATATTCTCATCTTTTATGTAAGAGACTCTCTCAAGATGTGAATTTCTCTATCTTTTTAGTTTTAAATTGTTCTCACTGTATGGCATGAAGAGGGCCGTGGTTGTGCAGTGCTAAGAGGGCTCGCTTGTCACTTCCATTTAGGGAAGTGACAAACTCACATTCAAGCCTGCTGCAGGACATTAAAAAGTTTATTCAGCCTTAATTCTCCAACTCCAACCTGTCTGTGCCCACCCCCAAAGGAATGGGGATTACCAGTGACATAAATCAGCAAATAGACTTACTGTATGGCATCTTAAAATCAACTGACCTTATCTTTGTATACAATTATAATTGATATCATGTAGATGGTAATGTTTACCTTTTATAGTACGCAATCAATTACAGGCCTCTCCAACCTCAGGAGACGACCCAAGAGATTTGATTTGTTGATGAATTTAAGGCAATGATTTGAATATTCTTCACTATAAACTCAGGCCTAATAATAAGCAGAAGGGGGACATTGGGGTTCTTTGTAAAATAAGTATGTCCTCATGTCTATAAGTCTTGGACAGAGGAAATATAATGTTTTTCAATGGAATGACCAGACAGCTAATCAGAAGTTATATATTTATTTACAGATAAGATTGGCTCGTTGAGATGCCTTAGCAATCGGCTTAGAGACTTTGGCCTTTGGTGTCCTTTTTGTTTCTTACTAACTGCTTCTGCCACAACTGCTCTTACTGTCATTTGCTGCATGACATAACCTTTCCCCCATCATGGAACATACCCCTGAAGAGTGAGTTTTTAGTGAGATTTGTTATTCGTCTTTAGGTTCAATATTCATAAAAAAGTAAAATATTAATTTTATAGTATTTATATAATACCCTGAAATGAAGTGTTGGGGGTACACCAGCTGCTGCTGTCAGGCCCCTTGGCAGGAGTTCCTTGCTTACCCAGTGGGTGACCCAAGCAGAGTGGTGGTAGGGGAATTGTGGCAGCCCTTTATCCCCAAGGAGCTAAGAGTAGTGATTGAGGCATATTAGCTTCTGGTGAATATGTGTGCTTTGACTCGACCACTCCTCTTACAGGGGGTATTGCAACCATTGTATGTGTATATGTAATTTACAAAACCTACATTTTATGATATGTTGTATCCCCTTGTATATGTGTATATATATGTACAGTATATGTACTGTACCGTCTTTCCTTTCAGATTATACATCGGTCTACGATCAGCCTTGAGGTTTATAATTTGGACTTTAAACAATTTATACTGCATTCCTGTCCATTTCTGTTGGTTATTTCTTCTCCAACCCTTAAAATGGATATCAGAGGATAATTATTGGATGGTTGAGGGTATCATGTTCCGATGGTTACTCTCCATGGTATGCCTCTGGTCATACAGTGCTGGGTACCATATTGTAGAAGTGGGAGATAATGTAAGTATTGAATGTCTTGTATTGAACGTATTTTGTGTAATTCTACGTTGAAGAATTTATTTCAATATAGGTAAGAGTTTTTTTTATTTGTGTCAGTTTGCAATTTAGTTGTATTCTGGTTGTTTGCAGATTTATGTGCCACTATTAATCCCTACTATGGGTGTGGACACAGATTGGAGCTTGGGAATTAAAGCAGATTCCCTTCCTAATGCCCTGCAGTGGGCTCAAGCATGGGTTTGTCACTTCCTAAGTTGAGTGTTCTTACCACTTAGCTCCCGCAGTCCCCATTTGTTTTTATCAAAACTTCTACTTGATTCCTTGTCTTCTGGACGTGCAGTGTGTTGGTATATTGGCATTGTGGCCAGGCAGTATTTATTTGGGGGCAAGAGTATGTTCTCTGTGTTTCCTAGAGTGAGAGGACTGGGAATCTTTTTCTCTGTATTTTCTTCTGGCAAAGAGTCAAGGTATAGTGCATTGACTCAGCCACCCTCCTTATAAGGGGACTATGGTTTTTGTATACAAAATAAGAAGAATAGCTTTTCGGCTGCATGTGTGCAAGTTAAATTCCCTTTACATTACTTGTTGTACTTGAAATAGGTGTTCATTTAATTGAATACCATCATCTTAGTGTTCAAATTAATTTGTTAGGGCTGTGGTATTTCTTGAAAATGAAGTTTAAATTTGAAATGTGCATTTATCTTGAAGTCTAACTTAAGTTGCATTTCAAACCATTAACCTGTTAAAAGAGGACCGTGTCAGTGCAGTGGCTAGAGCGCTAGAATTGGGATGTGGCAAACCTTCATTGGGACCCACTGCATGGCGTTATGAAGGGCATCCAGCCTTAATTCTCCAGTTCTAACCTATGTGTGTCCACCTCCATAATGGGGATTAGCAGCGACACATAAAACCGCAAAGACACCAAGCTAACAAAAGGTTACATGCATTTCTTCGTTTCACAGTTCCTAGACCTCATAGATGAACGAACTCTGGTGCTGTTCAATCACCAATCGACAGCAGACGTACCGTTAATAATGGCCGCCTTCAGCTCACGAGTGGGACTTTCTAATAATATAATGTGGATCATGGACCACGTCTTTAAACTTACCAACTTTGGTCTGGTGTCTGTGGCTCACGGGGATTTCTTTATCCATGGGGTTTGTATATGTTCTTGGTCATTCACGTTATATTATATCAGCCCGTTATTAATTAGAATATGTCTTAAACTGGCATTTATATTTTAACTCTACATTATTCGAGAATACTGAACTTGTGGTGGTCTCTTGCATTGATACTCTATTGAATTCTCTTGATTTGGGGTACAGGCAATTTATGATTATTTACAATGTATTGTGTACCCAACATTAGAATACTGAACTCTGAGGTAGCCTCTTGATTTGATGACGTGTACAGTTACTTTTGTTACTATTTACAACATATTGTGCTAACTTTTTTATCAGGGGCCTAAGTATAGGGATGCCTCATTACTGGATCTTAGTTCTCACCTCGCTGATTTTTATATACCGAGGAAACGTAGATGGCTGGTTTTGTTCCCAGAAGGCGGTTTCCTTAAGAATAAAATACAGGCAAGCCATAGATATTCGGAGAAGAATAACCTTCCAAAGCTGAACAATGTAGCATACCCGCGCATTGGTGCCCTTAAGGTAATCATGGATGCTGCTGCTGCAAGCCACCAAAATGGTAAATATATCTTGTGATTTTTATTATGGAAGAAGGAGAATATCTCATAGTGATACTGTATGGAATTTCACTTTTACTCTCATTTGAACTTTTTAAGTTTTGTTAATGTTACAATACTGAGTAGTACAATCTTATATAATTTCAATTTTTCTATCTCATCTTTTTCCCCTTCCTCGCCAAGTTGCTTCCCCTGCTGGAACCATCTGGTTTATATTCTTCAAGTTTTATGCAGCCTGGCTTGTTGCTTGGCTTATGATAATAATAATGATAATAAACTATTTTTCTTTGAATCATTACAGATGGGACTGACAAAATAAAATATTTACTTGATGTTACCGTAGCTTACCCAGGAGGAAGACCTTTGGATCTTCAGACAATATTTGGTGGTTGGCGACCCAGTTGCGACACTATTTTTTATTACAGAAAGTATGGCATTGAAGAAGTAAGTAATATGTGGAGTGAGCCAAATATTGATTAATATCATGTTGTTCGTATAACCACATATGCCAACAACACAACATGCACTCCCCGAGAGCTGTGGGGGAAAGCCCGGGATTGGCATTGGCATTCCTTTGGGACTTGGGGCAATCAGAGGGTGGCTGAGTTATAGCCAAACACCTGAATTTTTGTGGGAGGAAATACAAAAAAGGGGATTCCCACTCCCCTCCCACCGTCCCATTTATGTAACTTACGACACACAAGGGAGCACGCATGAGGTTTTTTACCCTCCCTCTTTTGTCAGGTCTTTTCTTATTTACTGTATATTTCAGAAGAATACCTGTATTGTCAATTTTGAATTTTCCTTAATTTAGAGGAAGTACACTTAATTAATGCTCAGTGCAAATTTACTTTTGAAATCTTCCTTACAGCAATAGATCATTGCCCACTTACTCTGTGAGTGACTTAAGCAGTATGGTGGGGGGGGGAATTGTGGTGCCCCTTTAATCCCAAAGGATTATATGGAGTAATCTAGTTATGGTTGCCTTCTGGTGAATGTGTGTGCTTTACCGTGGCAACTCCCCTTATATTTTTTATTGTGATCATTGTATTTTTATGTATATGTCTTTATGTATATATATTCCAGGTCCCCAGAGACAGAGATGACTTGGAGTCCTGGCTTTTTAAGCGATATCAGGAAAAAGAAGAGATTCTGCAGGAATACTATAACACAGGTACATTTCCCAACGTACCTACTCCACATTCCTCAGAACACCAGCCAGAAAATGTGGTCACCTTACCCAGATCTAGGGTCGTACATGACCCAATAGACTTTATACTGAGGCACTGTTTCTACATTGCCTCTACTTGGATCTGGCTCCAGTTACTGTACTGGATTTTCTCAATACTATGTCGTTTATTGTGGTGATCTGCTGTTATAAACAATTATGACTATTATATTTTGTATGTTGTGAAAATTAGCTTCTTGTTGGCTGGTAGAAAAAATTTCTGTACCAAACTTAACTGTAAAAATCACTTAGTGGTAAACAGCTGTGAGGGAGAGATGTATACTCTCAAGGTGATCACTACAACTGCGAAGAAGAGATGTATACATACTCTGTTCTAAGTTGATCATTAGGTAATGTATCCCTAAGCTCCTACAATAGGCAGACCTGTTGTAAATATAGATTAGAAATGAACAGACTTTGAAGTAAAAAAGTAACAATGATAGGTAAGGATATCACCAACATAGTGATATTTTGTAGAGAAATTGCAAACTTAGGTACTTTACTGTAGATAAACTACTGACTCAACAGAAGCTTCACCTGAAAACTTAACGACAAATAAGGATTTATCAAGTGGCAGAAATAGAGTGAATGAAACATGAATAATGAAATAATTTGATAAGGTTGGATTTATTGTGGGTATTTTTATGGTAATAATAATATTGTGACATTATTTGAATCAAAGTCAGAGAGATATTTTTTCATGATACCGATACAAAGAATTTTGTGTGAATGAAAAGTTTTAAAAATATATTAAAAGTGTTTCTGATGTTATGGAAGACAAATACCGAAATTAGTAGTTATGCAGACAGATAAATTTGTTCCACAAACTCATAAATGCTGTATACTGTAGTTTGGAAGTATCATAATGTATTAACTATTTGCCAGTTAAATGGATATATGATTTAAGACGTGTTTTTGTGAGCACTTTTAGGTCAAGATGATTTGAGTTTTATAGCCTGATTTGCAGTCAGTGTTTCCTAATCTTATGCCTAGATGTTGCAATGCAGAAAAATTAGCTAAACGTCACAGATCTTAAAGGGACATATACAAGCAGTCTATCCTAAGTCATTAAAATTCATTATATCTACCAAAAAAGTATCTAATTTTGCTTGCTTGCAACAGCTAGTAGCAGGTTTGGAACCACTGCTCGTAAATCTGGCTACAAGAGGCGATGGAATTCAAGTCATCTTGACTTAGATGTGATCACGAATATGCATCTTTAATCAAAGTAACATACATATCTGAATTTCGTCATCACTTAGCTTACAGTGGCACTATTAAAGAATGCAGCTTACATTGGCACTAGTGAAGGATTGGCTCTGTATCATTAGAGGATCTGCTCTCTATGCTTTCTTTCCCTCCTCTATTTCTAAAATATGCTTTGTAATTAAGTTCAGTTATTTGATTTGGCATTTTTGTTTCATGTACATTGTGCTATAGTCTTGGTATGTAGACAGAGCAATATTTGAAGAAAAAATGAAACTCATCTTTAAATTTTTGGATCTTGTAAAGAGTAGCCCCAGGGTACTCTAAGGTTATTCATATTTACAAGGCAAGTCACCTGATCTATCCTAACCTAACCCAACCTAATCCAGCCAAACCCAACCCAATCTAGCTCGGCCTAATCTGACAATTTACAGGGATACTTAACTTTTCATGGAGTTCTAATGGGTACTTGTCTTTACCAGATCCAAATTTTCTAGAACCGTATGAGGGACTATTGTGCGTCCATAATAATTAACAGCTTTCAGTGATAGTTCATATAAATTGTCAGATTTAACTTGTAGGCATAGAGTTATTTTTCATATATATTAATGTAGAAGTTTAGAAGAAAATCATATTCAATTTGTTTTTATGTACATATATCTCTGTAGCTTTAATTATTTTTTTCATATAATGGCATATTGTACATTATATATATATATATATATATATATATATATATATATATATATATATATATATATATATATATATATATATATATATATATATATATATATATATATATATATATATATATATATATATATATATATATATATATATATATATATATATATATATATATATATATATATATATATATATATATATATATATATATATATATATATATATATATATATATATATATATATATATATATATATATATATATATATATATATATGTCTGTGTGTGTGTCAATATAATGAGGTGTATTTTTTGTGACAATACAATTTCAATCGTGATACAAGTAGTGCATTTAGTGGAACATTTTTTTGTTTTGTCTAATGATTAAGTTAGGAAAATGTTTTAGCAATAATAATAATACATATATTTTGCTTTCCCTTCCTTTCATATTTTTTACAGTGACATACTGACCGCTTTTAATTCTTTACTTAAATCTGATTTTATATTTGTTTTGTCTCTCTATACAAAAGCCATAATCCTCCTTGTAAAGGGGGTGGTGAATCAAAGCAAACCTTGACTCTTTGCGAGAAGAACTACAATGAGAGGATTCCCATTCCCCTTGCTCCGCCTCATTTAGTCGACATTTTCAACACGCAGAGGAGGAATTCTTGCCTTCCCAGTTCGTTTGTTTTGTGTTCTTCAAAATTACCAAAGCAAAAATAGGCCTATGGTGAACATTTAAGAGTGAAAAACAGTATATAGTCGTAGGCCTAGTTTAGAGGTGGGTGGGTGTGAGGGGTAAGCCAGCTGTAGCTGTTTGATATCATGGCAGAAGATCCTTGCCAACTTACCCTGTGGATGACTCGAGCTGGTTGATGGTTGGGGGGATTTGTGGCAACCCTGTATCCCCAATCCTCAAGGAGTTAAGAAGAGTGATTGAGATATATTAGCTTCTGGTTAATGTGTAAGTTTGACCTGGCATCCCTCCTTACAAGGGGGTTTGTGGGCATTGTATATGTATGAACTAAAATGTGAACTGTGGTTAACGAGGAATATTATGGACCATTCTGTTGCTTACTACACAGAATAGCATGATTAGACTGTAGTCTTAAAATTAAGCTCATGAGATTTAAAATATTTAAACAATCGTAGATAAAACTATGAACACCTCTATATAGGGAAACTATTTTAGCTCGTCTTGTATTGTTTTTGATTGTCAATTTCATAAGTTTTGTTGGGACTGTATTTTATGTGTAAATGAAGTCTCGTTTATAATATATATATATATATATATATATATATATATTATATATATATATATATATATATATATATATATATATATATATATATATATATATATATATATATATATATATATATATATATATATATATATATATATATATATATATATATATATATATATATATATATATATATATATATATATATATATATATATATATATATATATATATATATATATATATATATATATAGAGCCTATCTCTAATATTGTATCGAAGAAATAAGATATTAGTTCCGAATTCATTGTACATTGTGCCATAAATTTTCTATTTCTGTTTTTTGCAGTGTTCACAGACTTCATAACTCTTTAGCTTTTTCTTTGTATATGAAAGAAAACGAAAAATCTTGATATAATTCTGTTTCCATCAGGATAATTCTGTTCTAATTAGTGTACATATTTGCTCTTCAATAATGCCAATACTCTTACAGTTTTCTTATATTTTATTCATTGTAAGTTAAAAATATAAGTATGTGTGCTTAGAAAGTACTTCACATGATTGCATTTCGTGTGTTGCATTAAAATCTATATCGTTTGTAAGTTTTGTAACAGAAAAAGATGTTGCAAATCTGTTTTGGGTTCTATTTCGAACATTTCTTTCTTAATGGATTTTCGAATCTTTATAGATTATTTGGTGTCTTGTGAGATTATTATTTGCTAACTTAAGGAGGCTGTTCGCTGGGTTGGTAATTGAAAATTGTTTGAATCAGTACGTACTGAATATTTAGTGAATCGTTGATGGAAAGCAGAAGTATGACTTTGGTTTTAGAATTACATAATGAGAATAATTCATGTATATTGTGAATATAATTTGGGAGAAAAATTAAATCTATAAAGCTAAAATCATGTAATTGGTTATTTCTAATTAAATTGGTTTATTAATTTGGGGCCAGTGATATCCTTGAGATCACCATGCCCACGAGATTGAAGAGGAGTCTTGTACCTAGGCTGTATGTAGTTATATAGTCGGGTTCTAGTCTGTCTCAGTCTCTTGCCTTTCCATTTCATTAGAAACCTTTAACCTTTATTGTAACAACCTAAAGCCAAAGAATATCCAGATATTCATCTAAAATACCTCAGTTTTTTATTATTACTGTAAGTAATTCCAGTATACTGTAATATATGTATTGAGTGTGAACTGGCAGAATTAGTAGAAATGTTTTTTAATTAAATGGGTCCACTTTTGATGGAAAACTATGTTGAAGGTAATCAGACTAAGGAGGTTGGGTACAATTATGCTCAAGTTTGAAAGGGTACATGTATGATCGTGTTTAAAGGCCTGAGTTTGAAAGGGATACACTTAGACTCGAGTTTGAAGGGGTAAACTCAGGCTTGAGTTTGAAAAGGGGTACTGCTAGACTCGAATTTGAAGGGGGGTACACTTAGAGCCAAGCTTAAAGGGAGTGCAGTTGAGCTCGAGTTATTTGTACAGCTTGTATCTGCTTGGTGATTGCCATTACAGATGATGTATGTCAGTGTGTATTTTAATTATTATTATTTTTATTATTATTACTATTATTATTATTATTATTATAATAATCATTATTATTATTGTTGTTGTTGTTATCGGCCAAGTGCAAGCCCAGTTGGAAAAAGTCAAAACTAATACAGCAGATTTTATGATATTACTAACAATCCAGTAGTATATTTTTTTTATCAGTGCTCGTTTTTAATGTTTAATCCTACAAAGGACCTAAATATCGCTCAGGGATAGGGGCATTATAAGTACTAATTGCAGAATGGTTTGTAATCGAGACCTAAATTCCGGGTCAGGGTAGTCAAGAGTGAAAATAAACTATATTTAAATCTATGTAATAATCATATCGGAGCTTTTGTTAAATGTTTCTTCCAAAAGAAATTGCAGGTTTTGGACTCTGATTTAGTGAGAGAGGACAATGTTGGAATACTTTTTCTAAATCTGTAAAGCAGTCACTACTTTCCTTATAAAATGTTTCAATTACTTTTTGCTATATAATTTCAGAAAGTCAAATGGAAGTATATGTCATAAGTTTGATGGGATGGAAGACTGGAACTGATTGGATGAAAGACTGGGATTCTGATTGGATGAAAGACTGCATTGTTGACATGCTATGCTTCATGACAGTGTAAGAGGAAGCTTCGAATTTTTTGTTATGAAAATATATTTTTCTGTTTGAGGTACTGTTTTGATTGCTTGAATGACCATGGGCAGTGAAACCTACCCAGAATACACAAGCTGAATTTGGTTAGTATGGGTTTGTCATAGATACCCCATTAGTATTTCAGAAGACATTTTTAAATTGGATTCCTTATACTATACAGAAATTACGAAGTCCACACTAGAAATGACAATAGTTTCATTGAAATAACAAATGCAATGCAATTACACATTTTTATATGTTTTTTAATCTACCTTTCAAACGTGGGACCCGCAGAACAGGAGTCCATTTCTTAATGTGGGTATCCACAGAAGTGGTCAATACTTAGTGCATTAAGCTGTAGACTCCTGTTCTTCAGGTCCTTGGTTCAAATCCCAATAGTAGGAGGTAGATTATTTGAAAATTGTTTCATTCTTGAATTAAAACTCAAATTATTGCCAGATATAAATTTCAAACCACTTTTTCAATTTCAGCAAACCAAATTCACCACTCAGCATAGTGTTTTCATGTATTTTCACTAAAATAAAGAGTATATAAAACAGAAATTTGTGTTGTCATCTTAGCTTGAATGTACGAAATGTAGTTATGTAATGTTTAAACTTTAGGTGACACACCGAAAGACCAAATAACAATAAAAAGAAACTTTAGGGCTTTAACATGTTACCCAGGAAGGAAATAATATTGTGAGATTTGTAAATGGTTGATTTTTTATTTTATGAATGTGACAGTATGAAGGGTGAAGAAAATTACCGTGTAATGTTTGAAGAGATAAGAGATGCTTAGCGAATACTTCAGAATATTCCGTATAGATATATGTACAGAAAAAGAACTAACAGAAGGAAGACTTAACATCAAGATGATTTGGCCAGTCCTATTTAAGTCTTAAACATTCAATTGTAGTATGGCAATGGATGGCTGGTGCCATGATGAGAGAGGAGTCATCTTATTGATACTTAAAAATAATCTCCGTTTGCTGGCATATGCTTGCCTAATGTACTAGTAGAGTGTTGCTTCTAAAATTCGAATAGGCTGTACATAATTGTACTACAAACATTAAGTACTGTATATTGATTAAGGATAAATATAAGTACAGTACATCATGTCCTGAACAAGATTAACGTAATGCAATTTTACACGATGTACTTAAGTAACGTCATTTGAAATTTAAAATAATTTTTCATTTTTGCAAAACCTCAAGTAATAAGAAATGGATTAGAAAGTATATATATATATATATATATATATATATATATATATATATATATATATATATATATATATATATATATATATATATATATATATATATATATATATATATATATATATATATATATATATATATACACTCCTCAAGTTACGAACGAGTTAGATTCCAAAAGTTTGTTTGTAAGTTGTTTTTAGGTAAAAAATTTACTGTACAGTACATACATATGCAGTTCTGTACAGTACTTAGGCTAAAGATGCTTAGCTACTACATAAAACGTAAATTACACATTAACGAATTTTTATACAGTAATAACTGTCATAATACAGTACAGTACAGTAATACATACATTAATATGTGGGTAGATAATGGGTAGGTTTTTGTTTGTATCTGTGAATGTTCGTAAATCGGTTGTTCGTATGTAGGGGAGGTTTTATATATGCAGGTATATATATATATATATATATATATATATATATATATATATATATATATATATATATATATATATATATATATATATATATATATATATATATATATATATATATATATATATATATATATTAAAGCAAAACCACGTATGTTGTGAGCTCACCAAATTGACCACAACTGTAGCTAGTAAACTACTGTATATGGTAAAAAAAAAAAAAGTTATAAAAACTAGACAAGTTTAGGACTTTGCTCAGTTTTTTTACTTTCTTTGAGGTCATAGGTAAATTAATGTGTCTTTAATAATAGGGATATGTACTTACTGTAATTACAAGAGACTTGAGGTGCAGGTTTTATAGAAAAAAGTTGTATGTTTTACATATCAGAATTATGTTTTGGAACCGTTTTCTGTTGATTATGCTACTAAGTTTGTTTTTCTCTCAGAAGGAATTTTTTTTTGTATCACTATTAATCCCCATTCGAATGGGGCTGGGAAATTAAGGCTGGATGCCATTTCTAATGCCCTGAAATTGGGTTGAATGCAGATCTGTCACTTCCCAAGTCAAGCTGTCCAGCCACTGCACTACCACAGTCTCCTCTGAAAGCATCTTCCTTCAGTTATGGTTCTCTCTTTATGCCTACATCAATACTGAATATTCTTGGATATTCGTTACATATGTCTTATTATCCCTTCACATCTGACAAGCCACAATACTCCCCATCTCTGTGTTTCTCTCTATGTTTTCTTCGTGTCCAGGCCCCGAGTAGGGTAGATTTATTTGTTTGGCCCGTCTTGGTGTCACTCATAAAAAAAAAAGTTTAGTGATATGGTATTTTGTGTATCCACGGTAGTAGGGTAGTGGTTAGAATACTTGACTTGAAAGGTGAGAAATTCGTAATCAAGCCCACATGGGGCATTTGGAGAGGCATCTATCATATCCCCAGCTCCAACCTGATTTGTCTACCCCCATAATGAGAATTAATAGTGACACATAATATGTAAACATTATTAGAGGTCATAATCTCTTGTGTTTTCTTTGTATATTGAAAGAGAAAACTATCATTGTGCACTCCGTGATGTACCATAAATTTTAACAAGTCAACTGTGCAATGCACTGTATACTCTGACAAGTCAAAATTTGTTAAGTTGACCATTTCTGTTTTTTTTCTAGCACTGTATTTCACTTGCAACTCATACACTATTGACCTATTTTTTACTTCTAACCCTTCAAACTACTCTTATTCTGTGTTTTCCCCTCTTGGTAAATCTGACCATTCTATGATCTCAGTCTCTTCCATTTTCGCTCCCCCACCACCAATCCCTCCTACTCAGCGCTGCCTTTGGCACTTCGAGCGTACCCAACGTGAAAATTTGCGTAACTTTCTCTTTGACTTCCCATGGGATGACTATTGCTTTCGGTCCCGCAACCCTGATCAGGTAGCTCTAAAAGTTGCCGAGATCATGACCGCGGGAATGGAGGCGTACATCCCCTCTTCTACAAAAACTTTCTCTCCCCCTAAACCTTGGTTTGACCGTGCCTGCTCCATGGTATCCAGGCTAGGAATCAGGCTCACCGATCTTATCCAGCCTCTCCTTCCGATTTAACTCGCTCTGCTTTTTTGCTTCTGGTCCTTAGCCAAAAACTTCTGTAACTCAAGCCTTCCCCCTCTCATTCGTTCTGATGGTTCTATAGCTTGCTCTCCTACTGACAAAGCCACTCTCTTTGGCTCTCATTTTTCTGCCAACTCTTCTATCAACGATTCCAGTGCACCTGTTCCTCAGTCTTTACCCCTCTCTAACCCTATGCCCTCCCTTTTCCTTTCTGCACACAAAGTTCATAAGGTTCTTCACTCGCTAAAGACGAACAAGGCATTTGGTCCCGATGGTATCCCTGCAAGGTTCCTTAAGGAGTTTGCAGATGAACTGGCTCCCGTGCTTTGCCGTCTTTTTCGCCTCATTCTGTCAACCAGTATCTATCCTTCATCTTAGAAGCATGCTCTAGTTCAACCTGTTCCTAAGAAGGGTGACCACTCTATTCCTTCTAACTACCGACCTATTGCTCTAACCTCCTCTATTGCTAAAGTTTTCGAAACTTTTCTCAATTCTCACTTCTTGAAACGTCTTGAATCTTACTCACTTATCTCCGATCACCAGTACGGCTTCCGCAAGGCAAGATCCACTGGTGATCTCCTGTCCTATCTTACTCATGTATGGTCATCTTCTCTGAGGAACTGGGGGGAATCCTTTGTCGTCGCCCTTGATATCTCTAAGGCTTTTGACAGTCTGGCACAAGGCTCTATTGGCCAAACTCCCTGCCTATGGCTTTACCCCTTCTTTCTGTTCTCTGATTTCCAGTTTTCTTACTGACCGTTCTATATCTGTAGTTGTTGATGGCGCGACATCTAGCCCTTTTTCTGTTACCAGTGGTGTTCCACAGGGCTCTGTTCTTTCACCTACTCTGTTCCTTCTCTTCATCAATGATCTACAATCCCCATCTTCCTCTCTTCTTCATGCCTTTGCTGATGATTCTACCCTTCACTTATCCTCTGCCTTTTCTTCACAACCTTCATCTGTTACTCGTAATCAATCTCGTAGCACTCTTTCTTTTACTCTTAACTCCGATGTGCAGAGAGTATCTGAGTGGGGCACTCAAAATTTAGTTAAATTCAGTGCCTCCAAGACACAGTTTCTGGCTATCTCTTTATCTTCTTCTCCTCCTGATAACCCTATTGTCTTCGAAACTAATGAAATTTACCCTCTTAAGTCTATCAACATATTAGGAATCCATATAGCCTCTAACTTGTCTTGGAGGAATCACATAATCCAAATTTCTAAATCTTCATCCAAAAAACTGGGGGTTTTGTTTCGTTTTTCGTCATTACTTTTCCTCTTTGCAGTTACTTAAAATTTACAAAGGTCTTATCTGTCCCTGCTTAGAATACTGCTCACACATCTGGGGTGCTTCTTCCTTTACTTATCTTCTTGATAGGGTTGAATCTAAGGCAGTCAGACTCATTAATGATCCTTCTCTTACTTCTAATCTGGATTCTGTCTCTCTTCACCCTAAGGTATCTTCCCTTTTGCTTTTCTATCGCTACTACTTCCATTGCTGCTCTGATGAGTTGGCGAGTTGCATCCATCCTCCACTGCCGAGGCTGCGTAACACTCGCCAAGCAGCCTCATCTCACAGGTACTGTGTGGAGATTTGTAGCTCGCGGATTGGTCGGTGCAGCGACTGCTTCTTCCCAACTACCTCTAGACTCTGGAACTCTCTTCCTTCTTCTGTCTTTCCAAATTCTTATGACCTTTCATCCTTCAAAAAGCAGATCTATCGTCATCTCAGAGCCTAGTCCTCCATATATCTGGGTCCTCTGTACTTTGACTGTTTTTTTTCTGTCTGTCGTTTTCCTTTGTGTGACATTACCTCATCTCTGCCTTGTCCTTAACCTTTTTTTTTTCCTTCGTCTTGGAATTTTCTCGTGCCCGGGCCTTTATTGATGAGGGCAGTTTCTGCCTGTCCCCAGTGTCACACTCATAAAAAAAAAAAAAAGGTAAAGAGCTTACTTAACTTTTCTTGAAACTTTCACCTTATATCTCCTGCACTCTGGTATATCTTCCTTGAGAGGCTTTCTTTGTCCCACCTTCTTGATTATTAGAAAACAATTAGAGAAGGATAATAGAAAACAGTTTTGTTTAAAACGTCGTGCTATACTACAACCACTAGAAATTGTCTGTAGTGACATAACTTATAAGTAAGAGTTAAATTTTATAATTATTTTTCATTATTAATGCCATTTCATTAAGAAATAATTATATTTTACGCTGAAATCAGCAAGATTGCCAAAAATGTAACAAATTAAACTGAGGTAGTAAGGCATCTGATTTCCTTCCAATCATTGCATCTTCTCAATTGTTTTGCAGCAAGAACAAAAGTTTATGACGACATAACCATAAAAAAAATTTCTGTGTTAATATGTATAGTGAATTTATTTGTAAATAAAGACTAATCGTTAAGAACTAATCTATATATGTTCGTGAAGTATGTAAGTGACTATAAGCATTGTGAACTTAAATATGTCCACAGAGTATATAGATGACTGGGAGCACTATGAACTGAAGTCCACAGAGAGTATGTAAAAGGCATTATGAACTGAATTAACTATGTCCACAGAGAGTATGTAAGTGAGTGCATGTATTATGAACTGAACTAAATATGTCCACATAGTATTGAAATGACTGTAAGTATTATGTACTGAACTAAATATGTCCATAGAGTGTGTAGATGACTGTAAGCATTATGAACTGAACTGAACTAAATATGTCCACAGCATTTGTAAATGACTGTAAGCATTTGTAAATGACTGTAAGCATTATGAACTCAACTAAATATGACTAAGCATTATTAATCGAACTAGATATGTCCTTAGAGTATATGAATGACTGTAAACATTATGAACTGAACTAAATATGTCCATGGAATGTATAAATGACTGTAAGCATAATGAAATGAAATTAATCTGTCACTAGCGTATATATATGACTGTAAGCATTATGACTTGAAGTAAATATGTCCACATTGTATATAAATGAGTTTTCTACCATATCATGTATTACTCCTTTATTTACTTAAAAAATGCATATATTTTAGTATATTTATTTACTTTTAATATGTTGATGTGCATTACTGTGTTCATGAAGTTGTAGTATCCAAAGTGGTGCATGTAAAAACAAGAAAAAAACAAAAGAATCAGAGAATTTATAGGTCCAGGCTGGTCCTGGATAGATGGACAGATGGAAATTCTCCATTAATTGTAGCCTAGTCAGCAAGCAATGAGCTGTATTATTCAGCACCCCGGGCACTGTGGGATGCTGATAGATTTACGAGGTATGTGAAAATTGAAAAAAGTTTAGTGTGTATATAGTTGAATGTGTGTGTGCTCTGACTCGGATAACCACCATACAAGGGGAATTGCATTCATCAACTATGTATGTATGTAGTAGTTCTCCTATGTGAATTAAAATGTGCTCAGGAAATGACAATTTCAAATATTCACAGATTTTTACTGATTGTAATACATTGAAGTTATATTTATTAACACTGTTAGTATTAGTTTAATATTTTTTTCAAGATGACTCCTCCTCTCTCCTCATGCGGCCAACAGTGTGGCCACAAGTGAACGTAAGGGAAGCAGCAATGGGTTCATTATGCACTTATTCCTACTCTTAGCTGTTGGAGCAAGGTGAAAAAACTCAGAAAGGCTTGTCAGAAGTTAGCTCACCTATCTTTCATAGTGAGTTCTTACAAGGGGGATTGTGGCCATTGTGTATGTAGGGTATTTTGATACCCTGCAGCTTTTATCACATTTTTGTCCAGCTCGTTAGTTTCAATAAGCTATGACAAATGTGTTGTGAAAAAGATCCAGTCATATTTCGCGACAATATACTGCTTCTGTGTCTTATTTTACAGAGTATTATATTATTATTATTATCATTTTATACTGTATTGTACATTTATGATATAACCAGCTGCATTTTACTTATGGCCAGAATATCAATAAATATTTCTGTTCCTGGTTACGATCGTAAAACAAGGTCTTCATAAGTCTAGCATGTTTTAAGTTGGACACCCCATGTACAATTATTAGTAGGTGATTTTGTTGACATTCAAGTTCTGGTAGTTTCTTTACTCACACTTAGACATTTTAGTGTGTTGTATGTAGTTTTCCAAGCTGAAGATTACAATTTGATGACCATCTAACTGTAAATTGGACTTGCAAACTATATAACTGTAGGAAGTTGTTATAGATGTAAAAATAGGTAATTTAATGGAACACGTATTTTGTTTGACGGAGAAATAAGAAGAACGTTCTTTTCTTAAAATAACTAGTCATTAGTATCTAGAAGTAAATAGGCCATTTCAAACTTCCTCAAAGCTTTGTGCAATAATTGCAGTATATATTCCTCAAAGATGTCTGCAATAATTGTAGTATGTTTTGAATTAATAGCAAGCTGTTTCCTTCACGAATTTACTTTTTAGTATAAGTTTTGTTACTCTGCAAAGTAATGTTGAAATGTGTGTGCTCTACATTCTAATGAATTAGTACTTATAAGCTGTCTTCTATTATCACTTAAACATTCTATTTAGTATTTTTGTTCCTTTGTAACATTTCCACTGTGAAAGTCAGGCTTGTAATTAAGATGGGAAAATGATTTGGATCTTGTGAAGAAACGTAACCTCAGGGTGCTCTAGGGTTATTCATAAGACAAGTCACCTAACGGAACCCAACCGAACCAAATCTAACATAACCTAACAATTTATTGTTTTTTTATCTTTACATGGGTTGAAGGGGTTACCCATCTTTACAAGATCAAGTTTTCCAGTGCTTGTTTCCAGAGATGCCAATAATTTTTTTTTAAAGAAATGAAAATGACAAGAATTGTAAATGATTAAAATGAGTAGTATGAGCATCACTGTTACAGAATAAAATCTGTAACATTGTAAAAATTGAAGGATACTGAACACCCCAAGAGTAAAATGAGAACAGTGAATCTTTAGAATGAGAAAAGTGGATCTCTAAAATGGGAATAGTGGATATTTAGCTCGAGAAAACTTGATCTTTACATTGAGAATTGTGGATCTTCAGAATAAGAATAGTGGATCTTTAGAATTAGAAATATGGATCTTTATGAGAAAAGTGGATTATTAGCCTGAGAACAGTAGGTATCTACTGTGAGAACGTTGGATCATTAGAATGAGAACAGTGGGTCTTAAGAATGAGAATAGTAGATGCTTGGAATGAGAACAGTGATTTATAGTGCTATGATAATAAATACGTGAAAATTTTAATTTTTTCTCAGGGTTTTTTAGTTTTCGTTAATTTTACAGTTATATTATGGAAAAGAACCCATTGAAATTTTGTGTTATAAAGTAAAACCTAATGGAATTTTATGGAATACAGGAAAGGACATACATGAAAATTTGTGGAATTATGGAAAAGAATATATTGAGATTCTGTGAATTAAACTATTAAGTAGCTGCTTGCTTACCAACTTAACTTTATGCAAAATCTGGAGATCACCTATATCACTGACAGCTGATTAGCAACTTGTATACAGCAGAATAACACTAGCACAGTAGCCTTGGATATGCTCTATTTTAGATATATTTTTTGTTTTGTCTGCAGTGTATCACTTGAAATGTGGAATGAAAAAGTAATATTTTTTAGTTATTGTATAGGACAATTTTTACATAAATGGTTAACCATTACGCAATCATTACATTATATGCAAAGTATGCGGTGTCATGAATGGAAAATCTGACAGATGAGATTATATTTTACTAAAAAGGACCTACTATGATGATTACGATGATCATTTCATGTGGTGAATTTGCTTGCAACTGTTTATTGAGACAATGAAAATGTAAATTAGAGAATCTTAACTTGTAACTAGACTTCTTACTTGTATGCAGTGATGCCTTTTGTAGAATTTTGTCTGCTAGCTTGGAAATCTTACTACATCTGGCAATTACACGTAGAATTTTTGTCCACAGCTGCGAACATAAGGAATTAAAATCTACACCCTTACAGTGCTGTTTTATTTTGTAAATACAGAGATGTGTTTACATAATACTTACTCATTTGTATACTTATGTAGTATACATTTCATCACTCCATACAAAATAATATGCGATAGTAAGACAGTGTCGAAAGACAAAATGTCGAAGGTCAAAGTGTCGAAAAAACCTAACCTAACCTAACCTACGACATTTTGTCTTTCGACACTGCCTTTTGGCACTCTGTCCGTGCATGATAATATGCAGTATTTCATGGGCGTAGTATTTTATTCCTCACTGTTTGCAGCTGTGGACAAAAATTAAACGAGAAGTGACCAGATGTCGTTGGATCTCCACATGTTATGTAGAAAAGGAGGCAACGCTGCTTTTATGTGACAGTTGTGGTAAGACCCGTTTTCAGTGGTATTCTGTTAGGATGATCGCATCTGGCAGATATCTTATATCAAACCTTGGATGCTTATTTTTGATAGAAATGAGCTCTTTGCTGTCATAGCTTTAGTATGTAATTTTATACTGCCCTATGTAGTTTTGTGTAGACACAGCTCTCATTAGGTATCCTCTGCAAAGTTGTACAATATGATCACCAGTGGCAGTCAAGATTATTTTTTTTTTAATAAAGATGAATCAATTTTGTTGAATTAATCATTTACTCTTGTCTTCGAAAGTTACATATGAAGTTTTTTAAATCTTAAGGATCAATTGTGATTAATTAAGCATTGAAATGTTCTTTTCCTCTAAAGTTTCATATGAATTTTTTAAAGAAAGAGACTCAGTTATGTTAAATTTAGCACTGATATGTTTTTTTTTTCTAAAGTTACATATGAATTTTTTAAAGAATTAGGATAAATTGTGTTCAGTTTGGCATTGAAATGTTCTTGTCTTCTAACGCTAGATATGAATTTTTGCATTAAAGAATAAGAATCATTTGAGTCGAATTTACAATTAAAATATTCATGTCTTCTAAAGTTGCATTTAAATTTTTTATTTTAATCTTATCTCAGTAATATGTAAGTCTCTGTTTTTCGTTGTGGTTGTGTTGGGAGATGTTTTAATGAGTTTCCTAGCAAGATTTAAAGTTAATTGATTATACTACTTTACTCATTCTAAAAACTCTTTTCATTCATTCATTCTTTGTTTAGTACCATGCTCTTAATCCAATGCCTTTGATACTACTACTACTACTACTACCACTACTACTACTGCTACCACTACTCCTAAGAGTGTATTTACAGAATTGTTTTCTTTTCACTCATAGACAACAGATTCAAATTTAGCTTATAAATGAGAAGAGCTACATAGTTCACTATTTTAATAAATAAATATCAGCAGAGCATTATGCTAAAATATTTGGTATTGTATATATGCACTGTTACAATGTAAACTTGTTGAATACTGTGTCTAGTATTAGACAACTAGACCTTAGTGGATTGGAAACGGTATTAAAAAGTTAGATGAGGAAATGTATGCACACAGCACGTAGTATTGTAAAACAGAAAAGCTGATCACTCTTGACCTATCCATATTGACCCACAAATAAGGGTCATTTACCTGAAATATTAATTTCGTGTACGAGGTTGCTGTAATGCCATACATCATTCATTGTACAAAGCTCAGCTTGAGTACATTAACGTCCTTCTGTTAAAATTAGCTGCTTTGAGGCTATAAAAGATATATAAATAAATAAGCACTTCTCATCTAGCCCAATAAAATTCTAAAATCGCGTTGCTGGCGGCTCTGGTTGTCACAGATTCATGTCGTAAAGTAAGCAAAGCCTTATTTGTAATGATAGCTATATTGATCAATCTTTTATCAAGTAGCTATCTGACCATTGTTAATGAAAAAAAAAAAATCAATCAGGTTTGTTCTTTGTCCTACACCGGTAATAATACTAGTACGAAAACCAGATATTTTCCAGATATTAAAATGCTTCAGTTTATGTGTGGATATTAAGAATGTTAATTATGTTTAGATACTAAAGGCCTCAGTTTATATGTGGATATTATGTTTTTGTAGCCCCGTAAGGTGGTACTTTAATTTATGGGTGTTATTTAACTGTACATGGGGTTCTGGGGGTTACTCATCTTTATTTCAGAGATTTTATGTGTTTAATTTTTGTTTAGCCTTGTTCAGTTTCTCATAGCCCTGTATGTAGGTACAGGGGGTACTTTAATTTATTTGTGTAATATGCTTTTTATCAACTTAATTAGCTAGTAAAATTATATTTATAGAGCATTCCTTTGTACAGTAGGTGTAGCAAGCACTATTAGAAGAAATTGAGTTTGAAAATTGCTTGTCAAATTTTTTATTTTTTGCTACTGAGTAGTGTGTATTGTAAACTTGTAACATTTCTGTTTTTAAAACTGCTAATAATTTTTGTCTAAGTCAAAAGTTTAAATTTTTAGAATATATGGTAATGAGTTACATTTGTTATGAAAATGCCAAAAAAAAAGTATCACGACTTAGTTTAAAGATTTATTTATATTTACAGTTTATTTTATTGCAACTGAACACATGGGAATCGTTGCATTGCAATATAAGGATATAGAAAATATAATCTTGAGTCACTTACGTGAGTATATGTTTTCTAACGAAAACAAATTTTGGTATGAAAGTTTATGTGAGAGACTAAGTAAAGAGACGTAAAAATCAAAAATGTCTATAGAATATCCAAATGTAAATCTGACGTAAAACAATTGCATTGCTTTAAATTATGTAAAATTCAGAGATGGCTGTATTATATCCAAATGTAAATTAGACACATTGGTAGTCTGAAGCAATTGCATTTTGTGCAACTAATTATTTATTATTATTGCATTTCTGACTACTGATATTATTACAGGTATGAGAATGGATTATTACATCTGAGGCCTTTCCCGTGGCTCACTGATAAAAATAACTCCATTTTTGGATGAATATTGTCAATCGACCTGTTGAGTTTGTATTCTAATTTTTATGGCCTTCAGTCACATATATCGACATAAACAGTGTTCATGTAACTATATCTTGCAAATATAAGCTAGACTTGGATGAATATTCTCATGCAAGTTGTTTTGTTCTCTTTCTATCTAATCTATTCTGATCTGCAGTTATAGGTCCTGTGGCCTTAATAGCTTTAGATTACTAGATCTAGCTTAGATAACCATTTTGCATAACAAATATAATTTTATTTGGAGGAATTCAACTAAACTCATTCTTTTCATTTTCTATTGCTAAAAACATTAATAAAAAATCTCTTTGATTAGGGCCAAATACTGAATAAGAAATAACACATTTTTCTAAGCATCGTTCTTTCTAAAGAACTAAATATTCATAGACAAACTGGATGGCACACAAAGTAAACGTAAACCAAATGCCTATCCATTACACTTCAAAAGTATATTTACTTGTTTTTTTATTATAATTATCACAGATATATTTAAGGCACTAGCATTACATAATAAAATTCCTGTATAAGTAATGTGATATGCTAAGAAATGGTCTCTTTATAAATAATAAAGGAACTGAAAGGGACTGCAGCATCATAGTGGTTAGCATATTCAACTTAAAAGGTGACTGACCCACAATCGAGCCTACCTTGGAGCATTAGAAAGAGCATCCAGCTTTAAAGCTCCACTCCAATCTGTGTCCACCCCCAGTATGAGGATTAATTGTGACTCAAATTGTAAAAAAAAATATTTAAAACTATACTATAAAATGGTGGCTTTTAAAGTAACGAAGACACTACATTAGAGATATCTACCCTCAAAATTGTTACACGTCATAAGAGCCTACTAAAAGGGATAGGCTAGTGGAGGGTTGCCAATAGATGAGAGGAGTGATGCTAGGCAAGGTATGATTAAGGCCTGCTACCTCCCTTTAATATCAGTTGTGGGGACCCTTCAGGCTACAATTGGATATGGCGTCATGATGGAGGAAAAATGAAACTACTATGTAGCATATAATTCCAAAACTCCATCCTCTCTATAGCCACCCCTATTTGATTGGAAATGAAAAGATACTCATATACTGTAGTAGCAAATAAACATTACAAAATACAAGTTATGCCCCATATTCTCACAAATAACAGTTCCATTACATTGTATTATGTCTCACAATTAGTCCCTATTAGAATGAGGGTGGAGACAGACAAAGCCTGGGGATCTGACCTACTGAGGCCCCACAATTCAGTTCCAATGGTAAGATTAAAATAGTATGGTAATTTCAAGGATACATATGGTTAGCAATGCACAGTCCCTACTTTGATTGGGATAGCCACTTGGCCTATCCTGTGTTCCTTTCTTAACATATACAAAACAATACTATGAGCAAATTTAAACAAAAAGTAAATCCAAAATTGCTAAACAAAAGGTTAAAGTTGCTATTAAATAAAAGTGATATATTTAATAAGTAAATATAATTAGATAATTCGCATTTTGTGCGTCACTATTGGTCCCCATTATCGGTGCAGACGAACAGATTGGAGCTGGGGAATTAAGGCTGTATGCCTTTCAAAATGCCTATATAAATTAAAGAGTATTATTAGATTTTTAAGAAGGAAGTGCCAGGTGGGAAGAGGAGTGATAGGCCATAAAGGAGATTTATGGATGTAATGAGGGGGGACATCAGGGTGTGTGGTGTGTTAGAGGATAGGGCAATATGGAAATGGTTGATCCACTGTGGCGAGCTTTAATAGAAGAATCTGAAAGAAGATCCTAGAACATTGCCACTAACCTGTTTCTCATAATCCGTGTCAATGTGTAAACTAATAATAAGCAGATTAGTCACACCTTCAAGAATTTCCATATTCAAATATATAGCTACTTTACTGGGAGCCACGGTAGCGTGCATGAGTTAGGAGGTGACTGACGCAGGCTTAAACCCAGCATGGGATGTAAGGAAGGGCATCCAATCTGATCCCCCCTACTCCAACTTATCTGTGTCCACCCCCATTCATGGGAACTAATTTTGATATATAAAACACTGGGATTAAAATATCAAAGGTAGCAGACTCGTTGTCTACCAGTCATGTAGTCAGTGAAACACTAAGAACTGATAATAAGTATTGCACTATTCCAAGGAAAGTGTATTTTCCCTCTCTCTCTCTTTCTCTAAAGAAAAATAGACATACATGAGGGAAAAATGTTTTCAAAATATTTTCCTTGGTTTCAGTAATGTACTATATGGAAACCTGTGTTAAGTGGTATGTCTGTAGAATTTATATTTTATCTACAATAACTACAATAAATATAAAACTGAATACGAAGCACAGGTATAATAACTAAGAGTTGTAGTGTTAAGGAATAAAATTGTAAAAGTTTCTAAAAATAAAGTCTACTTACTGCATACAATAAAATCCCTATTAAGTAAATGAATGTTATATGAGGCAAGTGTAAGTCATTTAATCACTGTTTAAAACTTTTCTTGATCCCACTTGCTTGTTCACACTTGTGATGGGACGTCCCTTAGATGATGGAGTTGTACTCTGCATAATCTTCTTTATTGCATTTGGGTCGTTCAGATTGACCTTCCCATCGAAATATGTCTGACTGATGTAATTCATCAGTTGGCTGACCTGTTAAAACAAGACAAATAAGATATTCAAGTAGATTTTCAGGTGTTTTACTGCAAAAATCTTTAATTCCTGAATGCATATTCACAAGGGACAGTTTCATTACAAAGATATGCATTGCCAAGGACCATGATGCATAGTTCTCAGCCATAGCATAACTATGAGACACATGGCCCAAGGACCATGACACATAGTTCTCAGCCATTGCATATCTGTGAATTGCATTACCAAGCACCTTATGACATAGTTCTCAGTCGCTGAATAACAGTGATACACATTGCCAAGGACAATGGTGCATAGGTCTAAGCCATGTAATAATAGAGATAAGTGAATTTGCATGTCATCTGGTTAGTACTTTTAAGAGACCTGTGCCACATCTTAAAAATATTTGATTCCATAAGAATCTAAAAAGTATAAAATGACTGTATCAGTATATATCTATCAAATTTAGTACACATGAATAAAAATATTCAGCACATATGAGAAGGGCATGTATACTCCCTCCATATTACCCTATGTGATGTAGAAGTCAACTAAAAGGATTGGACTGAGGGGACTGGGAATCCCCTCTTGTATTTTCCTGTAATAAAAATAATGTTTTTGCTTTGACTCAGCCAATCCCATTATTTGAAACAAACAAGCATCTAAACCTACCTTGTCAGGAAGTTGTTCTGTATTTTCATCAAAATCTGGCTCCGATTTCTTTTGAGACTTGATATTCACGTTAGGATTTACGGAGTTGTCCTGTTCTACCTCCATTCTCATTGTCTTTCTCATCAGAGACCAGATGAAATCAATGACATCGTACTTGTTCTCCTTTTTGGCTATTTCAATTTTGACGTCATTAAAGGCTTTGAGGATTATGGTTAACATGATGTTGATGAGTATCATGCTATTCATGACCGAGAATATGAAGAACAGAATAGGCGAGAGAGGATTAGCTTCATTCATCTCTTGAAAATCGAACTTACCCATCATCATAGAGAAGCTTGTCTCGATAGAGGAAAGGACTCTGGAGAAACTTTCAATAGCTGCTGTGAATATGAAATAGAAGATACAACTGAAGGCAAAGAAAATGATGCCAAAAGCAATCAAGAATATGGACAGCTCGTCCCAGCAGAGACGAATGGTTACAGCTAAAACATCCATTCTCTTGTTGAACTGTAAGAGTTTAATGAGTTTCAAGATGGAGAAGAAAACAACAATGGCAATAAGGTTGATGTACACCTGGTCTATTAGCGCTGCTGAGTCGAGTCTAACGTACCCATTTCCATACGTCTTATTAAACTTCTCTATGGCTGCTCGAGTCAAAAAATATCTGTAGAGATACATCCCAATGCACACGTAGGATGTGAAGAGGATACAAAGTTCAGCAATATTCCAGTATGAAGTAAAATATTTGCACTTCTGTTTCTTGATTTTCCAGAGCTCGTTCAGTGTGAAAATTACCGTTGCAGCGACAAACGTGCATTCACTGGCAAAGACAATAAAACCAAAAGCTCCAGTATGATTCAGAAGTCTAATGGGCTCAAATCTCCACTTGGCCACAACCCCTCCACCTTCGTTGAACTCTGCCATGACCGAGCATGTTGCAAAGAAGTTGACATTAGCATTAAACACGGAGAATTCAAGAATGACTGCACGCGTCATCCTATCAATCCAATTCAAACTCTGTAATTCTTCAAATTTCTGTTGTAAGTCTTTCTGAGCACCTTTTAAACGTATTACGTAGCCACCACCTCCATACATTCCTAGTCTCCCCATTTGCCCATACGTTTCCAAATCTGTTGATGTGTAGTAATTGAATTCATCGTACAGACACCTTTTGGTAGAATTAGCCTTGAGAGTATACCAGTCATCACAAAAGCTTTTTGATTCCTCTATTTCTAAACCTCTTGAACCAGAGCAACTGTTAATCAGTCGATTTAACGGCTTGACGACTTTACACTTTGCTGGATCCACTCTTACTTGCCGGATGATGGCGTATCCCATCATTCTACTGCTGTAGTCTCCTATAAATCCTCTTAAACCGTAGGGGGGCTCATTATTATACCAACGCTGAGCTCTGGTCTCGCTCATCACAACCTCTTTAATCCAGTTCCACAAATCATCGGATGTACCAACCTATGGTATATAAAATAATGCCAATGACTTCAGTATATTACTGGGATTGAAAGTTTAAAGAATAACGGTCTGAAATGAGTGGAAGAAGCAAAGAACAGTGATAGCACTAGAGCCCAAGAATATACCAACCACATACCCGGGACCCAGGCCCCCTTCCCAATCACGTGGGTCCTGTGATCTCCAGGAAATGGCTGAATAATCTGGTAGACCTATAGAAAATAATCAGGCCCTCAATTAATTGCTCAGATTACTAGGTAATGACATGAGACACTGAAAAGTAATTCAACCCCAATCCAGGACCGAACCTGTGGCCAGCATATTACCAGCCCTTGTTGCTACCACTGCACTAAAATGTTGCTAAAAAATTAAAAAATGGAATTAATATGATTATTTATGAAGAACACCCATTATTACACGTATTATTGCATATCCCACTAATTTGCTAAGTATTTAATAATTTCCATGTAATCTCCATTCTGAAAATCAATAAGCAAATCTAGGCACTGCCCAGGAGATACATTATGAAAAAGCTAATGATTATTGTGAACATACACCGATTATTCGACATAATATATACGTATATATATTGTCTTTTTCACTGTATATGGCCCTTATAACTGTGAACTGTTAAGTGAACAATTACAATAAGCTAAAGGGAAGCCAGTTTTATTATTTGTAATATTGGACTTTTTTTCCTTTGGTTAGGGTCATCCTAGTGACCCCGGCAGAAGAAGGTCATATGTAAGGATAGAATACTACACTATTAGCAGTTTCTTTCCACATTGTCTGTATGACGGGCCTTTAAGTTGAGAACCTTTGCGAATCAGTGATTAGAGTGCTCGACTTGGGAAGTGACAAACTCGCGTTTGAGCCCTACACACGATGTAAGGAAAGGCATCCTGCCTTAATTCCACAGCTCCAACCTGTCTTTGTCCACCTCAATTGAAATAAGAAGGAATAATGAGACAGGACTTCGTCCTACCTACTAAAGAGGAATCTAAGTCATTAAACTGCAGTCAACTGCGGCTCTTTAAATTAAAGACATAGAGAAGATTATACTACAGGTATTATACCTTTAAGTATATTTTGGTGATTCCTTTAACTTTTAAACAGGGAAGTAGAATATTACCTGTACTTCGAATCCTATAATAAGGAAACCCCTTTTCTTAAGTCCATGGTTGATTTTTTTAATATATTCAGTCTTTTTATCAAGCTTAATATCAGTCCTTCCTAAAAAAAATTTTTTTATTCTTGTTAGGATGAATAAACCCCATATTAGAGTTAATTACCTAACTGTTAGGTTAGGTAGGTTAAGTGACTTGTCTTATAAATAAGAATACCCCTACAGTGCCCTCGTATCACACTTCATTACAAGATACAAAATTTTCATAACATACTCAACTTGCAGGCAATAAAATTGTTATGTACATACCTGGGTACCAAAATTGATTTCTCGATTATTTGAAATGAAAGAATTGGATAACTGCTGCTGCAACAAGAATGCATTGTAGTCAGTTCTCCCAGACACTAAAACAGACAGAACTCCCAAGAAGAGACAGTAACCTCCAATATCTCTTAGAATGAAAATCATTTCTCGTCTCTTCTTCAGGCGAGTTACAAGAGCAGCCACGCTGGGTTCAGTGGGATCAACTCCTCCTATATCGTGTACCTACAAAAAATGCCTCAATTAAATTTCAAATTAATTTAGTTCTGATCAATTAATAAGTTAAATAATTAAATCTTCATCTCAAAGTCTGGGTTCTGGAAGTATTCAAAATAATGTGAATTGGAATAAAAAGGATGGGGACACATAGTCCAAAGAGGAAGTTTGTGGATACAATGAGGGAGGACAAGAGGGTGTGTGGTGTAATGGAGGAGGAAGCAGTGGCTAAGGCGATATGGAGACGACTGATCCACCTTGGAGAATCCTGATGGGAGAAGCTGAAGGACTTGATGATGATGATGAAATCAAATTTGAAAACATGTGACGTAGATGTATAAGTTACTTTTCAAGTATGCTACGGTTTTACTACTTGTGATTGTTTAATATCTGACAAAAAGTATGCATTAAATACTTGATATTTAGTAAAGCATTATACTACAAGGTATTATGACTAACTGACTGTTAATAACAAATTTCATTTCCAATGAACAGAAATACAGTTAAGTCTTAATCTAAAAGATATTACTGACTGTCTGAGGCAAGTATCAGAGCCAAGCTTCGTCTCCAAACAAATAGCTATAAAGTAATTTATAAGAACTCACATCATCAATGTACACCAAAAGCTGTGAGACATTAAACTACAATATTATCGCACAAACCTTCCGTCGTTTAGCAGGATCCATGGGTTTGACGTGTTTCCATTCTTCGTCATAGTCAAGTTCTGGCAGTTCTTCATCACAGTCAATATCTTCAATGGTAATTTCGTCTTTTCTACAACACGCCATTTTGAATGTAGTAACGATAAGAACATTTAACCACTGTACTATAAGAAGGGATATTAAAAACGAGAAGAAGAAAGACGAGAACCACTTCACAGTCTTAATCTCGCCCCACATGATGCCATAAGACCAGCAGAGGAATATGGAACCAGCAATGCCAGCTAATAGCAATAGCCAAGCCACCCATCGTGTCCACCAGGGAATGCATTTCACTGTATTCTTATCTTTGCTGGGATTTTTAGGGGAACTGGAATCGTACATATCGTAGTTATTGATTATATTTTCACTGACAGGCATTTCTTCTTCCAGATCTTCCCGTCTCTGCTTTGCAATGGCCTCCAGAGCTCTACACTTCTTCAAACGATAGGGCCTTGCTCTCTTGAATATGATGATAAGAAGAAGAGTAAATGGATAGACAATGCATCCGGTTATTGCACCTGTAATGAACTGTTCAGCTGAGATGGTCAGTGGTCCAAATTCAAACATTCCACTTCGAGGAGAATCAGAAAGAGATTGGTACCACACAGCATTAACAAGAAGTGAGAGATACAGGAATAAAGCTCCAATTGAAACTCTTTCCTTTCGGCTGAACCTTGACCCTACGGGTCTCAAGAAAATGGACATCCAAATATTGTCTTGGTTAGCACTTCTATTCCCTTCGTAATAAAATTCCCTCGTAAATGATTGAAGTTTTTGGTGCTCAGTAGGCTGTAGAGTGACATCAACTGTTCCACTGCGATCAAAAGCTAACCAAGAATCAGCTTTGAATACAAATTTTTGTCTTGTCTGCAAGTCTCTCATCACTATGCTTTGGAGTTGCCAATTATCAAATGGTCTTAAACCACTGTTGTCATGCCATATACGCAAATAATTGATGTCTCCCAAGGGGCCAGGGACAGCCATGACAAAGGCATCGACACTGTAACGATGATATCTTTTGCCATTGGAAGGTGGGAGTATCCGTACATCAGTTTCATCATACTCTCCAGAGACAACGAACTGGATGTTTGAGTCAGTACCTGCATCTTTGTCAGGTCCTGTAGTAAATGTCATCTCATACAGGTATTTGTCCTCAACTTGATTATCTTCAAGGGGAGTAACACCTCGATGCTCTATGTCTTTCTTATCCATGTAATGAGCCCAAAGCATCATAATTATATAGAGGACGAAAAGGAGGATTAATACCACATACAAAGTCAAATTATCAGTAAAACCTGCATTTGCAAAAACATACTGAAAGTCTATTGTGTTTGGAACGGGGAAAAATCCGGAACCAAAGGGTGTGAGATGTTTTGTAGCGCAAACAATTTTTTTATCAGTAATATCAATGACGGATAAGCCTTTCCCGTTCCACTGCTCCGTTAGGTCATTGTAATAATAGCAGCCTGATGAATAAGCACGTAATGCATATTGCATTGAAAATTCCTGAAAGTCATCAGCAGTCATATTTCTACCATTTAAGATTTCCTGGAAGTTTATACCATTCTTTAAAACTGCTATAGCCAAAAAGAACCTCCCAATTCTATTGTTATTTTCTTCAGAATTCACAAAATGCTCATAGCTTCCATTTTCATTGAGATACAGGTTTTTAACCAAATATATCTGGTCATACTTAGACGGAATGGGCATCTTTTTGTGACTTATAAAGAGGACCATCTGCTCTGGCAGGGGATCCACCGGCATTATCTGTATAGTATAAGCTGAGTAAGTTTTATTGACATCAAAGTTATGGTACACAAATGGAATTACACTGTGTAAGGCATCACTTGAGTTTACATATAATGGAGGTGGCAAGGTTTCTGGCTCTCTAGGAATTTCCAGGATGATGGGAGTAGATTCGTTGCTTACATCTACACGCTCTTCTCGTATAAACACATCTATATTTAGGACCCGCGTCTTGTTATTGAGGAGTGCTGTGCTATCTGGGAAAACATGCGTTATGGTAGGCCACACAACAGCAGTAATTCCCAAAATCTGTTTACAATCAGTATCGGGTGTATTGTAGTGAGAAGGACAAAAATGTTTTGGGAATTTTACAGATGCATTTTTACCGTCCTTAGGATCTATCTGCATGCCATCTCTCAAGATTTCCTCAGTTACTTTAGCAATGATGACAGATGCCCCACTTTCTGTCTGGGCTGTAACAGCCTCCCCTGTCACAATTTTCTTTTGTACTTTTGTACTCAGATTATCTATGATTCCCATCATTCTGTCGACTTGTTTTTTGGCTTTCAATTTCGTAGTGTCCAAAACATTTTGTCGTAACTGAGCTTCCCTGTCCAGCGGAATCACCATTTCTAAGTCATCGCCCAAATCAACTTCGTAATCCCAGTTGACAGCAGCATCTTCATCTGTTGGTGGTAGTCTCTCGGGATTCTTGATTATCAAATTGATACCTTTCATAAGAGCACTGATGGTATTCATAGAATTGGAAACGAAAGGCACCATTTCCTGAGGCGACGAAACGGTAACTTGATCTAACTGATCTGTCATCTTCGTCAAGAAGTCCAAGGCTATATCTCTCGTTTCCATGTCGACAGTCATTGCAGCTAGTTCCTCATTGAGGACTCCATCCACGGCTGACTGCAGTACTCCTGCTCCTACGTTAATCTGGGGAAGGGTTGCAAAATCCATGGTAGAACTTGCTAACTTCAGAGAATCTAAATTCATTTTGGCAAGCTCTTTGATCTTGCTGACCATGGATGGGTCAGTCATGTTAAAGCTAGTTAAATTCAGGCTAAGCCAGTCTGCATTTTCTCTAATAGAACCAGCTGCCATCAACAACATAGCCATAGTAGTTTGGTCTCCAACATCAGATAGATATTGGAGTTTAGTCGTAAGGTTGAAGTCATTGACCTGATCTTCCGATGGCATTGTGGTATTTACATTACCAATGAAGGCATCTGTATATGCACCAATCACGTCCCAAATTTCTACCCTGACCTCAAAATTACCAACGGGGAATACCATATTCGTAGACTTGCTGCTTGAAGCCACTAATGTTTTTTTGACGGTACCCACAGTCCCGTTATAACGGATATAAAAGGCATAGGTACTGATGCCCAGAGTTTCAGGATCAACCCAGCTTAAACACTGTGCAAAGAAAGTATCTATGAGCGCATACCCATTCTGCTTGTCTAAGGTACATATACCCCCTGTTGGAGGTTTATTGAGAATTAAGAGATTTTCTGCAAATCTGGAAAAAAGGAAAGAGGTATTATTACTATTCTTATAATTATTGTAATTATTATTATTATTATTATTATTATTATTATTATTATTATTATTATTATCATTATTATTATTATTATTATTATTATTATTATTATTATCATTATTATCATTATTATTATTATTATTATTATCATTATTCCCCCTGAAGGAAGAGGGAAAGAATATTCCCTCTGTGTTACCCTGCACGTCGTAAACGCCGACTAATTGGTACAGAGGGAGGGACACTAGGAGTCTCAGCTGGATATTCCTCCCACAAAGAGTCAAGGTATTTTGCTTTGACTCAGCCACCCCCTAATAAAGGAGAAATTGGCTCTTGTAAATAGATATACACCTAGTTCACTTTTTATGCGTGTTTATAATCCGCGAAACTGGAATAACGCCCCTAAAAAATAATAGTAAAAATATACGATATACTGTACACGAATAATGGCCATGCAAAAAAATTCGAAAAAAAGTTTTCATTTTAGTAAATAGTTGACTGCCTCGGAGGCACTTTTCTGCCATTCTCCTCCTCTTCTACAGCTTAATGCGATCGGATTTTATGAAGAGAATGGAAAATAAGCATCAAGAACAAACAGCAAACAAACTTGTGATATAATATTGTCGGGGAAATAGCGTGCGAGGGTGCATGAGCTGATACGGAGGTGGCAAAACGTTTGCGGATAGAGGTTCATTCTCCCGCATCCTCCTCCTCTTCTACCACTTAATGCGATCGGATATTATGAAGAGCATTGAAAAAAAGCATTAAGAATAAACAGAAAACACTCTTGCCATATAATATCATCAGGGAAATAGCGTGCAAGGGTGCATCAGCTGATACGGAGGCGGCAAAACATTTGTAGATACAGGTTTGTTCTCCCGCATCCTCCTCCTCTTCTACCGCTTAATGCGATTGGATATTATGAAGAGAATGGAAAAAAAGCATTAAGAACAAACAGCCAACAAACTTGCAATATAATATCGTCAGGGAAATAGCGTGTGAGGGTGCATCAGCTGATACGGAGGCGGTAAAACATTTGCAGATAGAGGTTCGTTTTCCCACATCCTCCTCTTCTATCGCTTCATGTGATCGGATATTATGGAGAATGGAAAAAGTGCTAAGTACAGTATGTGGATGAGCATTAAGAACAAACAGCGTTTCTTGGTTTGCGTTCTCACTGTATCGCGGTTTTTCTTTTTATAAATTATTATTTTATTTCATGGGTATATACAAATCTCAGTATTTTCATTTTTTTTTATTGAAAAAAAAAATTTCATCTAATTGATAAAAAAAATTATTTCCCAGCCTACGAATAATAAAACAGTAAAAAATAGTAAAAAACATAAATTTATATAGCTAGATAGATAGATAGATACGTTTATTGACCACCTCTTTTGAAAAGTACAGTATAATCTTTACAAAAGGAATATTTTGTCCAAATTACAATGAATAAATACAATAGATTTTGTACAATCATCAAATAAGTAAATGAATTTTAAATTAATATACATTGTACTAATAACTGAATGATATACGTACGTACAGTATAATTCACAGTATTGCATCATGCGAAATAGTGTTCGATAGCGTACAATGTATTGGGGTCGCAGCTACGTGAACTAGCATATATATTTATATTTCCAGTAGTTTCATGATTTTATTGATAAAAAAACGTATTTATTAGCCTAAGAATAATAAAACAGTAAAAAACATAAATACTAACAGTATTGCAACATGTAAAATACGATACCGCTATCAGCATTTTGGACAAAGACTCGTTCAGTCTAACTCACATGTGCGCCGTTCACGTAGTGCTTATTAAACGTCTTCCTTGTGTTCGATAGCGTACAATGTATTGGGGTCGTAGCTACGTGAGCTAGCATATATATTTATATTTCCAGTAGTTTCAAGATTTTATTGATAAAAAAAACGATTTCTTAGCCTAAGAATAATAAAACAGTAAAAACTAGTAAAAAACATAAATACTAACAGTATTGCAACGTGTAAAATACAATACCGCTATCAGCGTTTCGGACAAAGGCTTCCACCATCTTCCATTTTCTTGCCTCACTCGTGTGCGCCATTCACGTTGTGCTTATTAATATGTTTTGCTTGTGATTTTTTTACTCGCATATTTTAACCTTTGCAATGCCTCCCAAGCATCCTTCATCTTCTAAGGCTTCTTTTAGTGAGCCTAAGTGGCAAAGGAAAATGTTAACCATTGTAGATAAAGTGAAACTCTTAGATATGTTGAAAGAAGGAAAAAAGTTTGTGGATGTCGGCCGCTATTTTACGTAAACGTAAAAATTATTGTAAAATACTGTACCTATGTATGTCAAGTCATCATCAGCTCATTCACGGTAAGTTTTCCTATCACTTTCATAAAAAAATACATTGCTTGCTGTTATTTATAATGTAAAGGGTGTTTTTTTTAACAGTACAGGGAGGGTTTATACAGTGTAAACGTAAAAATACATTAAAATATCTATGTACATATAGGCTGATCCTACTCCGTGGATTTCCTGGTTTGCGCCGGGTCCCGGAACCGAACTACCGCGATAAGGGAGGTAACACTGTAATATCGTCAGGGAAATAGCGTGCAAGAGATTATCAGCTGATACGAAGGTAGCAAAACATTTGCAGATAGAGATCTGTTTTCCCGCATCCTCCTCTTCTTCTACCGCTTAATGCGATCGGATACTATGGAGAGAATGGAAAAAAAGCATTAAGAACAAAGAGCAAACAAACTTGCGATATAATATCACCAGGGAAATAGCGTGCGAGAGTGCATCAGCTGATACGGAGGTGGAAAAATGTTTGCAGATAGAGATTCGTTCTCCCGCATCCTCCTCTTCTTCTACTGCTTAATGCAATCGGATATTATATAGAGAATGGAAAAAAAAAGCATCAAGAACAAACAGCAAACAAACTAGCCATATAATATCGTCAGAGAAAAAGCGTGCTAGAGCAAAAACGTTTGCAGATAGAGGTTCGTTTTCCCACATCCTTGTGCTCACCGCCACCATGCACATCCCAGTGTATGCCTGTTGCCCACCGCATAATAGAGTGCATTAATTTGTTTACTGTACAGTGAATCTGTATATCTTTTATACTGTACACTATTTGCAGTGTGTCTATGTACGGTTGTGAAATGTATCTATGCCCATTATCATAGTTTCTTATGGAAAATGACTCGATACATTATGCGATTATTACATTACGTGGCACTTCTGAGAACCTATCTTCGTGTTATTACCTGAACTAGGTGTAGTTATTATTATTATTATTATTATTATTATTATTATTATTATTATTATTATTATTATTACAGTGTTCTCCCCCTTATCACGGCAGTTCGGTTCCGGGACCTGGCGCGAGACAGGAAAACCGTGAAGAGGATCAGCCTTAAATTTTTTTTTTTTTTTTTAAGATGATTATGACAAAAGGACAGGCCAAAATTTATAAAATAAAACGGCCTTTATCAGGCTGTAAAGAGAAACAGAGATGGAGAGTGTAATGACCTGTCAGATGTGAAGGGATTATAAAAGATGCGTAATGAATATCCAGCTCTCTGCTGGGTTTACTCTACCTCTGCATTACTTTCATGATGTCTATGCTAAAAATTCTCCCTAGATCTTATTATTATTATTATTATTATTATTATTATTATTATTATTATTATTATTATTATTATTATTATTATTATTGGCAACAATAATTTTCCTTTGATGAAGATTGGGGAGATTATTAGTATTATTATTATCATTATTATTATTATTATTATTATTATTATTATTATTATTATTATTATCATCATTATTGTTACGAATTCGTAATTAAACCATTATTTTTACTATAAATAATGTAGATTTGGTTGAATGAACAAGAGTTACTTAAAGATTCATCCCCCCACACTCTTTGTCCCAGCCAACTAGGGAGGGGCACTTTACACAGTTATTAAAAGTAAATAAACCAACAGATGCACAAACAATGATGAGCCCTTAATAATAATAATAATAATGACGATGATGATAATAATCTCCACAATCATCATCAAAGGAAAATTATTGTTGCCAATGATAATAATAATAATAATAATAATAATAATAATAATAATAATAATAATAATAATAATAATAATAATAATAATTATAATAATAATACGATTTAAGCAGAATTATTGGAATAGACATCATGAAAGTAATGCAGAGGTATATTAAAACCCAGCAGAGAGCTGGATATTCATTACACATCTTTTATAATCCCTTCACATCAGACAGGTCATTACACTCTCAATCTCTGTCTCTTTACAGCCTGATACAGTCTGTTTTATTTTATCATTTTTTGGACCATCCTGCTGTCACAATAATCTTTAAAAAATTATTATTTTTTTTTTCTCCCAAAAATAAAACCGTGATACAGTGAGAACGCGAACCAAGAAACGCGAATAACAGGGGGAACACTGAATTATTATTATTATTCCGGATTTATGTCAAGGGCTCCCTTTTTCTACCAAGGGCTAGGATGGTTGCCTTCTTGCAAAGGACTTGTTTTGGCAGATGTAATTGTTACCCTGAATGCATGCCCTTGCTAACCTCAGACCGTGACGGGGTGCGAACCCTCGACCTGACGCCTCAAAGTCGTGGACGCTACCGCTTGAGCTACGGTGACTACATTATTACTACTTTATTATAATTATTATTATTATTATTATTATTATTATTATTATTATTATTATTATTATTATTATTATTATTATTAAAAGCCAAGCAACAATCTTAGCTAGAAAAAGTCCAAAACTAAACCAAAAGGCTCCAACAGGGGATGCAACTTGGTAAGGAAAATGAAAAAAAGAGAAGGAAGTATAAAGTAAAATTATATAAAATGGTACAACTTAGTATTAAAATACTGAAAAATATTGTTATGAAGGTTTACACCAGACACTAATAAAATAAATAAAAAAAATGTAAATGCTGTAAATACATTTATAACTTCTCTTGTAGTATGATGACATTACAATAAAAGTTCAAAGATCAAATAATAATAATATATATATATATATATATATATATATATATATATATATATATATATATATATATATATATATATATATATATATATATATATATATATATATATATATATATATATATATATATATATATATATATATATATATATATATATATATATATATATATATATATATATATATATATATATAT
The DNA here is from genome assembly GCA_037179515.1 of Halocaridina rubra. Taxonomy (NCBI): domain Eukaryota; kingdom Metazoa; phylum Arthropoda; class Malacostraca; order Decapoda; family Atyidae; genus Halocaridina; species Halocaridina rubra. The sequence continues at coordinate 290,756 of JAXCGZ010022646.1, read as the reverse complement.
ATATATATATATATATATATATATATATATATATATATATATATATGTATGTATGTATGTATGTATGTGATTACCTAATTGTGTTTACGGGAAAGAGCCCAAAGCTCGTATCTTCCCGTCTCCTCATCGGTTCCATTTTATACTTAGTGATACTTATCATACCTGTCCTTAAAACTATGGATTGAGATAACATTAACTACCTCCTCGCTTAGCCGATTCCAAGTATCAACTACTCTTACACTGGAAAAGTATTTCCTTACATCCTGCAAAGAAGTTTTCTTACGAAGCTTCATACTATGACCTCTAGTTCTAGAGCCAGCCATATCAAAATATCGATCCCTATCCACTCTATCATAACCATGAAGGAATTTAAAGACTGTCACCATATCCCCCCTCAATCTTCTAGCTTCGAGTGATGGTAAGTCTAATTCCCTCAGCCTCTCATCATAACTGAGATTGCGTATTTCTTGCACCAGTTTCGTGGCATGTATTTGAACTTTTTCAAGCTTAGCTATGTGCTTTTTCAAGTGTGGATTCCAAAAGGGGGCTGCATATTCGAGTTTTGGCCTCACATAGGTTACATAAATATTTCTGAACATTTCCTTGTCCATGTGCCTGAAGGCTACTCTTACATTTAATAAGAATGCATATGCTGCCCTTACTAGGCCATTTATATGTATTTCTGGAGACAAATCTGCCAGTATGATTACTCCTAGATCTCTCTCATTTTCTGTCTCTTGAAGTTGTACTCCAGCCACCGAGTAGTCAAGCTTGGGCCTTCTTGCACTTGTACCCATTCTCATTACCTTACATTTTGAAGTATTGAATTTCATTAGCCACTTTTCTGACCACTCATGCAGATTATTTAGATCCTCCTGAAGTTCTCTACCATTGTTCTCGTTTTTTACTCTCTTCACAATCTTTGCATCATCTGCAAACATATTCATGAATGAATTTACAGACTCTGGTAGGTCATTTACATATACAAGGAACAAAAGTGACCCTAAAACTGAACCCTGTGGAACGTATGTATGTATGTATGCATGTATGTATGTATGTATGTATGTATGTATGTATGTGTATATATATATATATATATATATATATATATATATATATATATATATATATATATATATATATATATATATATATATATATATATATATATATATATATATATATATATATATATATATATATATATATATATATATATATATATATATATAAGTACAAACTGTTAGCATACAGCACTAAATAGTAAGGAAGCCCATCAGTGAAACAAAACTTATAAAACAATGCTATATTTCGGATCCTAACTGGATCCCTTCTCAAGCACAGTTGTGCTTGAGCAGGGATCCAGTTAGGATCCGAAATATAGCATTGTTTTATAAGTTTTGTTTCACTGATGGGCTTCCTTACTATAATATAATATATATATATATATATATATATATATATATATATATATATATATATATATATATATATATATATATATATTTATATATATATATATATATATATATATATTTATATATATAATATATATATATATATATATATATATATATATATATATATATATATATATATATATATATATATATATATATATATATATATATATATATATATATATATATATATATATATATTATATATATATATATATATATATATATATATATAAAGAGAGAGAGGTAAGAGCTATATACATACCCTTTAGTATTAGTTATGGTTGTTCCCGTAAGACGAAATTTGAAACTCTGTACTCCAGGGTTGAGTTCAAAGAAGACAGTATTTAAAGCAATGTCCTTTTCGTATTTGGTAGTCAGGAACACTAGTGAGTGATATGAATTTACATTATTAGATGGTAAGAAAATCTTTATTACATTTATTTAAGAATACAAGACTAAGATGCATGACAGCAGCAAGTGCAAATTTAGAAAGTATAGATAGGATTAATGGAACACTTGACCAGCCAAAGAGTATACACATAAATTTTTCGATATTTTGCGAGACATGAACGAGCCTAATATAACACAACTTCATTACAAAGAAAGCTTCACAAATTACAAAAATTCATGTACGGTACTTAACCATCTTCACAATCTGGAGCCGTTAGAACAGGTTCAGTACTTGATGGTGTTGGGCACGGAGTGGGTAAAGTCTCCGTAACATTGTTGCCAAGCCTAGAAAATAATTCATCATTAATGGGAACATAAGAAATTTAATTGGAACAAAAGAATGATGGATAAAAAGTACGATATGAATAATAGTACAGTAATTGATATCTGATCCATCAATTCAGAGCATATAATTGTAAGTATTATGCAAATTTTCTTTATGTGATGGACTGAAACGAACACTGCTCATTCTCAATTCTGACTGACTCTTGATGTATTCCCTGCAAAATGACATGGAATACTGCTTGCTTTAAGATGAGAATACAGACAATATAGAAATAAAGACATGTACTACTAGCATTAGTTTACATATGCATTAGTTAATGAGGAAAGTCATATAGGTACTATTGAAGTCATAAACTCAGTTGTTAACATTTTGATTATGGGAGACTAATCAGAGAGAGATAGATTGGATAATCTTGACCCACACAGTGGGTAGGACTCAATCGGGGCAAGATTCCTAGCTTTCGTGCAAGGGAATTTTCTATACCAACATGTTCTGGAACCAACGAGGGCCAGGGGTGTGGATGAGCCATCGCTGCTTGATCTAGTATTCACAGATAATGTGTTAGATATTGAAAAAATTGAGTATGAACCACCATGAAAAGAATAACCACAGTGTGTTATTGATGTGGTATATCATCGAAAATATTCTGCCAGAATTAGAGGAACTGAGGGCATAAGGAGGAACTATCCGAAAGGAGACTACCTCAAAATTAACGAGCTTTTTGCAGTTATTGACTGGAGGACCTTATTTAACAACAAATCTATACAAGAAATGTACGACATCTTTTGTGAGGAATATGGGAAGATAGTAACTTGCTGCATACCTTTCACCAAAATAGGAGTTCTTCATGCCAGAGAGAAATGGTTCAATAATGAGTGTAAGAGAGCTTAGAAATGGAGAGACAGATGCTGGAAAAGGAATAAGAGAAGAAAAAACATAAATGCCTGGCAGACTTATAAAAGAGCAAGAAATGATTACTTAAGTAAAAGAAGAGAGGCAAAGAGAGACTATGAAAGGGATATCACCAGGAAGGCTACTAAAAATCCTAAACTTTTCCACACCTTTATCAGAGGAAAACTAAAGATAAAAGAACAAGTTTTAAAGCTAAAAAGAGCGGATGGAAGCATCACTGAGACAGATAAAGAGATCTGCAAAAAACTGAACAAAGAGTTTCAGTCAGTATTTACAGCAGAAACTACCCCACCCCCTCAGCTTGCAGAGATAGGAGCTCATGGGCCGGTATTAGAGAACATCATCTTTTCAGCCACAGAGGTATCCAAAATGCTGATGCAGTTAGACGCCCATAAAGCTACAGGTCCTGATAATATACAGTATCCCTTTATGTACTTAAGAAATGCACTAAGTCAATATCAGCGGCACTAAGTATCATATTTGAAAAGTCCCTGGATTCAAGGGAGATTCCAAGATGCTGGAAACAAGCGAACATGGTACCTATCTTAAAAAATGGAAGGAGGGATATGGCTCTAAACTATAGACCTGTTTCTTTGACCAGCGTGGTTTGCAGAGTTATGGAGAAACTACTAAGGAAACAAATCTCCCTTCACTTGGAATCCTTCAACTTTTCGTCAGTGAGACAACATGACGTCAGAGAAGGTAGATCAACAGTAACAAAATTATTAGAATTTTATGATGAGGTAAGCCGAATCTTACAGGAAAGTGAGGGCTGGGGAAATTGCATATTCCTAGACTTCCAGAAAGCATTTGACAAGGTCCCACACGGGAGACTTATTAAAAAGCTGTAAGCAATGGCGAGAATAGGTGGAAATATCTTGGAAGAAATAAAAACTTACTTAGAAGGAAGGGAACAGAGGGCTAGAGTAAGACACTCAGCGTCTGAATGGAGAAGAGTAAGTAGTGGAGTTCCACAGGGTTCAGTTTTAAGGCCACTCTTGTTCCTAGTATATGTAAATGACCTACCAGAGTCTGTAAATTCATTCATGAATGTTTGCAGATGATGCAAAGATTGTGAAGAAAGTAAGAAACGAGAACAATGGTGGAGAACTTCAGGAAGACCGAAATAGTCTGCATGAGTGGTCAGAAAAGTAGCTAATGAAATTCAATACTTCAAAATGTAAGGTAATGAAAGTGGGTACAAGTGCAAGAAGGTCCAAACTTGACTACTCAATGGCAAGAGCAGAACTTCAAGAGACAGAGAATGTGGGAGATCTAGGAGTAAACATACTGGCCGATTTGTCTCCAGATATGCATATAAATGGCATAGTAAGGGCAGCATATGCTTTCTTAGCAAATGTAGGGGTAGCCTTCAGGCACATGGACAAGGAAATGTTCAGAAATATTATGTAACCTATGTGAGGCCAAAACTTGAATATGCAGCCCCCTTTTGGAATCTACACTCGAAAAAGCACGTAGTTAAGCTGGAAAATGTTCAAAAACATGCCACGAAACTGGTTCCAGATATATGCAATCTCAGTTATGATGAGAGGCTGAGGGAATTAGACTTACCATCACTCGGAGCTAGAAGAATGAGGGGGATATGGTGACGGTTTTTAAATTCCTCCATGATTATGACAGAGTGGATAGAGATCACTATTTTGATATAGCTGGCACTAGAACTACAGGTCATAGTTTGAAGCTTACGAGCTTGGTGCTCTTTCCCGTAAGCACAATTAGGTAATTACATATACTGGCAGTTACATAGGATGATGTAAAAGATTTAGTCACCGTATATCTCAATAATGTGTAAACCCATTCAATTTTTATATTCTCTATGAGTGTTACACTGAGATGGACAAAGAAAATGCCATCGTTGGACCCAGGGGACCAAGAAAACACTTAAGAAAAAGTAGCAGTTTATAGACAAGGCACAAAAAAATGAGAAAAAGATGGGGGAGTGTTTTGACTTGCCAGATGTAAAGGGACAATTACAGATATGTAATGCATACAACAGTATATTCGGTGTAGATGTAGTATTTGGAAAAGTACCATAGCTGGAGGAAGACTACATCGAGCTGTCCTGGCCAGTCCTATTTAAGTCCAAAACACCTTCAAATGTCCGCAATACTCACTTGTCTCTTATTTTCCAAGAATATGTCATATTTTCTGAGCATTCAGATAAACATTCTCCTTTCAGAGCAAGCCTTGAAGAAGGATTTATCAACAACCCTCCATTATAAGGCCAGCAAAGATCTGCATCAACACATCTGTAAGATAAAAAAAAATATTTTCAATGATTCAAACACTTTCACTGTTCCTTAGACTAAGTCGGCACTGCAGAGATAAAAAAAATATGAATTTAATTTAACTATAATATAAAAACTGCTATTTTTCAACTTTTTAAGAAATAAAAGGTAAAAACTATTCCAGAAGATTCAAGCAACTTCTCTATTCCTTTTCTCATTCAGCACAGTAGAAATATACAAAATATGCACTCAGTTTAACTTTGATATAAAAACTGCAGTCTCCCAACCATTTATTATGAAAAAACTATGATAATGACTCCAGATAATAAAGTTTGCATATGTAAATCTGCAAGAGCCTTTAATAAATATATAAAGTGGCATACGAAGTTTTAATTAAGGGAACAAATACTCTGATTCCATTCTTGTGCAAACATATCATACTGTCCAACTGCAGCATTTGTATTTTCTAATACACTGAAAACCAAGCTATTATGAATATCATCAATTCCAGATTCAGAGAACAGAAATCTTTCGGTCAATACGGAATCTTGTAAAGCAGAGTAACCTCAGGAGCTCTAAGGTTATTCATATTTTCAAGGTAAGTCACCTAAGCTAACCTAAACTAACCTACCATAGCATAACATAATTTACAGTAACTTAACCTAACAATTTACAGAGTTATTTACCTTTACATGAGGTTCTGGGGATTACTCATTTTTGCAAGATCCTCAATAAGAATTTCATCCAGTTACTCACGCTATAGTAATTGTTGGAGGAGGGTTTTTCATCACCTCAACTTCCATAGAGACATGGGCAGTTCTTCCACCTTTACTTATTTTAGCCGTGATCTCGTATATGGCTTCTTGCTTAACAAAACTGGATGTCAGGAAATTAACACTTCCACTGTTTATATCAATTGTCCCTGAAAATAAGTGACTCTTTACAAGTACTACAGGATTACTCTTATTTCAACAAGACAACATAACCTAATAGGGGACCACAGTAGTGAAGCAGTTAGAGCAAGCGCTTGACTCGGGAAGTGACAGACTAATGATCGAGCCCACCGTGAGGCATTAGGGAAGAGCATACACCCTAAATCCCTCAGGTTCAACTTGCTAGTATCCACCCCTATTCAAATGGGAACTAACTGTGGCACAGAAAATAATACAACATATGTGAATAAAAGGGATAAGGAATGTAAGAGAGTTGCCATGCCTCCTTTCCTAAAATCTTCTATTTGAAGCAAAACTGTTGAACGGTGAGCCAACGGTGAACTGGGTCTGAAGGAACTTTGTTACCCGTATTCCTTACTTACAGCTGAAGTTACATTGATGCTTCTTGTGGGATATAAATATCATCCATAACCACTTACCCTGAGGGTGACCTATGCAAAGTTGAGGCAGTGGGGGAGGAATTGAAGCAGCTCTTGATTCCCAAGGAGCTAAGGAAGACGATCGAGGTATATTAGCTTCTGGTGAATGTTTGCTTTGACTCGGCCACTCTTTTTCGAAGGGGATTGCAGCCATTCCTTGCTAACTTACCCTGGGTGTGACCCAGGCAGGGTTGTGGGGGTATCATAGCAGCAGTTTATCCTCTAGGAGATAAGAGGTTTGATCGAGGTATATTAGATCCTGATAACTGTGTGTACTCTAACTCGCCCACCCCCTTTACGAGGGGGATTGTTGTCATTGTATATTCATAAATTTTATTCATAATCAAAATCAAATCCATTTACCAGGTCCCACTCCAAAACAACCTCCACCGGTGAGACCTTGTTTAATAGCATCCAGAGGTTCTGGAATGACCTGGTTGTTATAAATAATAGGATTTCCACTTCCATCCAACGTATGATTTTCTGCATTGGGAGATACTTCTCGGCACCACCACGTGACATTGAAGCTCTGGAAAATTCAATATTTTTTATAATTATTATTATTATTAGCTAAGTAACATGCACAACTAAAAAAGTCAAAGACTAAACCTGAGGACTCAGCATTGCAATATTGGCATTGTGCTAATTTCAAGCTGAAGTGATAAAAAGATACCAGTTAAGGTCCATTGTTATCAGTTACAACAGATGGTAGTTTTATGTGCTTGCTAATGAGATCGTAAAAAGATAAAGCGATTGCAAAATGAGGTATTTTTTTACTGTTACACCCGTCTCATCCCCGACTATTTAATGCTGCTTGAGTAAGTATCGATATTTCGAGAGTTCTGATATTTTCTGAATGAATCTGACCCGCAAATTCGTTGTAATTAACTTATTTGTAGGATAGTATGAATAGTTTTGGTTAGGTTGCATATAGTTAGGTTAGATTAGGTATGGTTCTTTTACCTTAAATAGATTAGGTTAGGCAAAGCTAAGCAAGGTTAGAAATAATTTCCGATGATTTTGAAGGTCGGATTCGCTCAAACTATTAAAAAGAATGATAATAAAATAAAATAAAAATAAATAAATAAATATATCTTCCAAATAGAGACAGGTAAAATCGTAAAAAAATTAAAAAAAAATTAACTGTGATGAGTTCTCATATGGAATGAGTCGTACAATAAATAATTTGAAAGGCTTTGACGAAAACATGTTACTTCAAGGGTAAACTCTATTTAAGTAGAAATCTAAACTATTATGCCATTAAAGTATACAGTATTAGTAATTATAAAATTGTAAAAAAAAAAACAAATACCTCTCAATAATCTTTAACTGAGAGATCAAATATTATTGAGAGACAACACAAACTACAATAAAGTACCCATAGATCATCCCCATAAACTAACCTCGAAAATGCCCATTAGTTAAGTTTACAGTACAAACTAGTACAGTATTAGGCTCAGCAATCCTTTATATAACTTTTTTAATACAAAAATGAAATGACGTAATAACATCAAACACCTCTGAAACCTATTACAACATATTAGCAAAATCCTGAGAAAAATTGAAACCATAAATTTTACTGAGATTATTATTAGGTGATCCAGTGTTTACACCAACGTATCACCAATACATCTGCCTAACATTTAAATTCTAAGTTTAAAGATAATCATTAATAAGTAACCAAAGTGGCAGTAAACAGCCTAAGTTACTTACTTCATTCATGTAAGGATCTTTAAGGAAAAGTCACTTACAATATATACAATAAATAACCTATAGCACAGTACCAGATTTTTTATTGCATTCTAACAAAGTTGTAAAGAGGTCCATGGCAGAGCAGTTGTCAAAGTGCTCAACTTTGAAAAGGACAAACCCGTGTTCGAGCCCACCACTGAAAGTCAGGAGGGGCATCCTGCCCTATATCCCAAACTCAACCTGTTTGCGTCCACCCCCACTAAAAGGGGGATTAAAATTATACAAATCGATAAACAATAAGTGTTCAAGGAGAGAGAGAACTGTTGGCGTTTTTCTTGCCATAGGAGATGATGAAAATGATAAGTATTGGCAAGGTATGTCGAAGTCCAGCAGACTCCTTGTTTTGTCAAGTTGTGGCAAACCTGCTTGGTTCAGATGGGAATAGTGTAACGTACTTCATAAATAGGATATCCTATTATTTGTGCAATGGTTTGAGTGATCAATATAACATAGCTGCGACGTGGCATTAGGAAAGGTATTCGGCCTTACTTTCACAGCTCTAACCTGTGTGTCGTCCACCCATTGGAATGGGGTTTATTAGCGACCCATAAAAACGATTAAAGAGTAAAAAGTCTAAGCATCTTACAAAAGACCAATAATACTGAAGCTTACCTTATCTGTTGGAAAATCTGGGTCAGTTGATAATCCTTTTGGATTCAGAGACAAACTCTGACCAAAACCTCTGCTAACGGCAAAGACAGACCCGTCAATTATGACAGGCATTAAAGGACTCTGTAAAATAAGATAAAACGTGGTTCAAGATAGTTTGACGTTTGCATCTAGAAGTTTGACATTTGGTTCAAGGTACATAAAACAATTTTATTTTTTTAAGCATGATACCAACTCATGGAATAAAAAAAAAATACAGGAGCATCAGCGTACACAATTAATTTTTTTTTTATAAAAATAAACTGGGAAACTTTACACCAGCATTGTTAGCAAACCAAACCATTCTGTATTGACAAAATGAAAATAATTTTTATCAAAGTACATATAAATTTTTATTAAAATATACGCAACATAATATATATATATATATATATATATATATATATATATATATATATATATATATATATATATATATATATATATATATATATATATATATATATATATATATATATATATATATATATATATATATATAACAACTGTAACCTCCACACCAGCAGTGTTGGAAAAACAAACTGTTTTGTTGAAAAAGAAGCGTTATATAAGCGCTTCTTAGCTCGAAATTTATCATTAAAAACTCAATGTCTGACAAATAATTATCACTTTTTCCATAAATTTCACTACAATATTATAATACTCTTCACTTACTGGTATAACTGTCACGTATGTAAAATCATCTCTCTGAAGTGGAAAGATTTTGGAGGCATCGATTCGAACGTAATAATTCAGCCTGTATGTCCCATATGGTAAAAACTGTTTAGGAACACTAATCTGAGAGTAATTCCAAGACGACAAAACTCCCTTTATAATGACGTCTCTGATGGGATCTGCTGTCTCTGGGTTCACCTCAGTCACTGTCCACCAACGACTAAAGGGTATAAAAACACACAAAGATGGCATCAAATCTGGTTCAAGACAGCTTTGACATTTGGTTCAAGTTAATTTGACATTTTGGTTAAAGTTAGTTTGATATTTGGTTCACGGTTGTTTGACATTTGACTCAAGATAGCTTGACATTTGGTTCAAAGTCGTTCGGCATTTGGTTCAAGACAGCTGGTTCAAGATAGTTTGACATTTGGTTCAAGGCAGTTTGGTGTTTGGTTCAAGAGTTTTGCTTTTAGTTCAAGTCAATTTGACATTTTGGTTCAATTGAATTTGAAATATTCGTTCAAGCTAAAACTAGTTTGAACTTTGGTTCCAGATAGCTTGATATTTGATTTTCAAGCTAGACTGACATTTAGTTCATGATAAATTGACATTTAGTTCTAGACAGAATGACATTTGTTTCAAAGTAATTTGACATTTGGCTAAAGATAGAGGTAATTTAACATTAGGTTCAAGATATATTTATATCTGGTTCATGCTAGTTTGACATTTGGTTCAAGACAGTTTGACTCTTGGTTTAAGACACTTTGACATTTGGTTCAGGTAGTTTGACATTTGTTTCAAGGTTTGATATTTGGTTCATGGTGGTTTGACATTATAAGTATTATAATTTTCCCCTGAGGGAGGGAGAGCAAGAATACCTCTTTCTTGTTCCCTTGCATATCATAGAAGTCGGCTAAATGGAGAGAAGCAAGGAGATAGGGAATCCTCGCCTTAGTATTTCCTCCCTAAAAGATACTTAAGTTTTTGTTTTGACTCTGCCAAAAAACAAGCCTAGCTGCAAAAAGTTGAAGACTATAAACCAGATGGATCCATCAAAAGGAGAAATTTGGTGAGGAAAAGGGAAAAGGGAAAAGACAAGATAGAAATACAGGAATTTCCCGTTATTTGTCGCTAATTCGAACCATAAAAACGTGACTAATAACAAAAAGACGAATAACGAGACCATATTTCCCGCTACAATGCATTATGGGTCTAAAAGGGACTTGCCATCCTACATCTGTGTACATAATTATGTTCAAATCCAAACCACTGTGATAAATGAAGTTACTCAATAAACATACATAAATATATATTAGAAATAGCAATATAGGAAAGGAAACTGTAATGAAATAAAATAATATAATTAAAGGAAAAAACAGAGCACAATGTACCTGACAACAGTAAAAAAAAACAGATACAATTGTGGGGAGGGGGTAGTTCACTGGTGGGGGAGGATGGAAACTGGCATTTACTAGCAAAACAAAATCTTAAAATTTAGGTTATTTTCACTGCAATAATAATAGTAATAATAATAATAATAATAATAATAATAATAATAATAATAATAATAATAATAATAATATATCTAGAGAGAGAGAGACTCAAGCTCTTATCAACAGTTTTCAAAGGTATGACTGTAATTACCTAATTGCACCTATGGGAAAGAGTCATATGCTCGTAACTCCCCGTCTCCAAGTCGCTTCCACTTTTGACCTCAGTGATACTGATCATATTTGTCCTTAAAACTATGAATTGTGTATGTGTACGTGTCTAATTCACACATACTGCACACACTGCGAGAAGAGGAGGGGGGTAAATACCGACTACCAGGTTTTGGTGTACTAGTAATTTAGATATTATCAATATTATTATTATCATTTCTCCACCTGAGGGATGGGGGCTAGAATACTTCCTCCGTGTTCCCCTGCGTGTCTTAAAAGTCGACTAAATGGGGCAGAGCGAGGGGACTGGGATACCCCTCCTCCAAAGAGTCAGAGTATTATGTCTTGACTCAGCCACTACTCTTATAAGGGAAAAATGGCTTATGTATATAGACAGATTATTATTATTATTATTATTATTATTATTATTATTATTATTATTATTATTATTATTATTATTATTATTACTACTATTATTATTATTATTATTATTATTATTATTATTATTATTATTATTATTATTAATAAATAATAATATAATAATAATAATAATAATAATAATAATAATAATAATAATAATAATAATAATAATAATAATAATAATAATAATAATAATATAATTATTATTATACACAAAGAAGACATAACCCTAAGAGTTTTTCATATCTCTATTATTATCATTATTATTATTATTATTAAACACAAATACGACATTAGCCAAAGTGCTTTTCATCTCTTTCTCTCTAATCATAATAATAATAATAATAATAATAATAATAATAATAATAATAATAATAATTATTATTATTATTATTATTATTATTATTATTATTATTATTATTATTATCTCTCTCTTTGAATATGCGTGTGACATCATAAGCCATTAACGCCATCTTTGATGAAAAAACGAAAATGGGGAAATTTTTTGTCGTTGCCTACATGGGATCCAGGCAATAAAATTATATAAAATCGTGTGACTCACTATTGTAATACTTAAAGAGTTATTTCTACAAAAGAAAAATAGAAACTTTTCAGACACTACCATAACTTTCTTGAGATATCGTATAAGAAATCTTAATTAGTTCAGAGGAAAAAGACTCATGCTTGTAACTACCTTTCTCAAAGTTGATGTCTCGTTTCACTGACAATATTATACCTTATTTTTAACATTGATATATCTTCCGTGTTTCAAAAGTTGACTAAATGGGGCAGAGCGAGGGGACTGAGAATCCCCTTCTCTGTATATTCTTCCCCAAAGAGTCAAGGTATTTTGCTTTGACTCAGCCACCCCCTTATGAGGGGGAACATGGCTTTTGTGCATAGACAGACAGAATATTTCATTTTGGATACTTACGTCACAGGGACAGTAACGTTGCATTCAATTGTAGACTCGGTTGCTTTGAAAAATGTTATCGATTTCCAAAACTGTGGGGCATTTGTAGGGGTAGACACTTTGTCAACAATGGCTACCTCTGGCATCTTGCAAGGCAGGTTGGCAATAACTACATCCAACTGTAAGCTCTGGCTAATTCTGGCGTCAGTAGCCACAGCTTGCACGGTGTAAATACCTTCATCACTGCAAATTAACATGCAAGAGTTAGGTCATGATGTGTCAGCGACGCCACAGTAGAGGATGTCCACAAAGTCTGGGTACATAGGAAATTTCACTATGCAGACCTTTTCAATCGAGTTCACCTGAATTTTGTAAAGCGCAGCAAATTATGCATTGAAAATGATGGAAATCATATGAAAATATTATATATTAACATTATATTTAAATAAAATTGTTTTGTTTTAAAAGTATGTGTTAATCTCCTATGTACCCAGACGAAGTTTGGGTACACAGGAGATTAACACATACTTTTAAAACAAAACAATTTTATTTAAATCTAATGTTAATAAATAATATTTTCAATATGATTTCCATCATTTTCAATGCATAATTTGATGCGCTTTACAAAATTCAGGTGAACTCGATTGAATAGGTCTGCATAGTGAAATTTCCTACGTACCCAGACTTTGTGGACACCTTACAGTAGAGAAGTGGTTAGAATACTCGAGTCTTTCAAAGGTGACAGACTAGTGATCTAGTTCACCAAGGGGAGCTAGGAAGAACATCCAGCCTCATTTTCCCAGCCTACTATAGGGCACCAGGAAGGACATCCAGGCTTAATCCTTAAGGTCCATCTGTCTGTATCTACCCTCAGTAATAGTGACACACAAAATGGCAAACTATAAAATTCGTAAACATTATTACCTATAATTTGATGCCTATAGCTCAAAAACCAGTCATAAACTCTATGATGATTGTATAATTGTTATAATCAAACTTATAATTAAAAACTCAAGTCATAAATTATACAACTATTATGTAATTATCATTAGTTTCAAACCTATGACTCAAAAACCAAGTCAGAAAATATATAATTACTGCATTATTATGTTAATAAATAATATTTTCAATATGATTTCCATCATTTTCAATGCATAATTTGATGCGCTTTACAAAATTCAGGTGAACTCGATTGAATAGGTCTGCATAGTGAAATTTCCTACGTACCCAGACTTTGTGGACACCTTACAGTAGAGAAGTGGTTAGAATACTCGAGTCTTTCAAAGGTGACAGACTAGTGATCTAGTTCACCAAGGGGAGCTAGGAAGAACATCCAGCCTCATTTTCCCAGCTCCAGTCTGTGTGCCCACCCTCACGTGGGGATTAATAACGACCCATAAAATTATTTCTGATTTCATTTACATATTTCCAGATCTTCTTTTCAAAATAGTTACATACGATATTTTCTGACTGAAATAGCGCAGTGGTTAGGGCACTTGATACAGAATGTGACAACCCCGTGTTCGAGCCTACTATAGGGCACCAGGAAGGGCATCCAGGCTTAATCCTTAAGGTCCATCTGTCTGTATCTACCCTCAGTAATAGTGACACACAAAATGGCAAACTATAAAATTCGTAAACATTATTACCTATAATTTGATGCCTATAGCTCAAAAACCAGTCATAAACTCTATGATGATTGTATAATTGTTATCATCAAACTTATAATTAAAAACTCAAGTCATAAATTATACAACTATTATGCAATTATCATTAGTTTCAAACCTATGACTCAAAAACCAAGTCAGAAAATATATAATTACTGCATTATTATTTTCATATTTTACCACCTATAACTCGAAAGCTATGTCATAAACTACATAATTATTATATATCTATAAACATGCTTTAGGATACACGGAGAGGTAAGAGCTTCGCACTCTTTCCCGTGAGCACAATTAGCTAACTACAAACTTCAACTAGTCTATTCCTATCAAGCTCACCAGACTCGCCATTAGCCACAACGTAAGATATCATTCCTAAAGTAAACTTGTAAGAACAAAGGCAAAGGTAAGAAGGGATACAATCACTGATATCTAAATAGTAAACTAATGTCGCCTGTACCTATCTATACATCTATTTCTCGACCCAGCTAGTTTCATGTTATAATTACAGCCCTGCCTGTTTGGGAAGAATTCACCTCGTGGAAACAGTTACCTTATAGTATGGTTATCATGCCTTCTATCTTGAACATTGGAACTTTAGCTCCAATGTTCAAGATAGGAGGCATGATAACCATACTATAAGGTAACTGTTTCCACGAGGTGAATTCGTCCCAAACGGGCAGGGCTGTAATTATAACATGAAACCAGCTGGGTCGAGAAATAGATGTATAGATAGGTACAGGCGACATTAGTTTACTAGTTAGATATCAGTGACTGTATCCCTTCTTACCTTTGCTTTTGTTCTTAAAATTTGTCTTGGAGGCACAAATCTATACTTTGAGAACCAAGTACTAATATGTGTAAAATTAAGACTACGATACTAGCATGGATACCAGCATCTCAATGGGCTATGCCCATGCTATGTGATCCAGTGCTCAGAATACAGTATTTGTAAGCCAGACAAGTGTTTGCCAGGAGATTGTAATAACTTTTAGATGATTAAATAGGAATACTTAGAAATGACCTCCAGCCTCAACCTCCTTTTTTTTTTTTTTTACTTGCTCGAGATAAAGAGGACTGTGTGGAAATAAGGTAGCAAACGCCTAGAATCAAGACTATCTTGGAAGTATACAAGATGTAACTGCAGAAGGAAAGAGCCACAGAGGCTTTTGGGGCGAAATTCCTGTGGTCTTGTAAAGTCAGATTAACGAATTAATTCTCCAAGACATTAGAGTTTGATATTTTAACATCTAAGTGACTTTCTGCATGCTGCGACTAGGCCACATCTGACATTTAGTAAGTGCAACAACCATCCCACACTACTTCCATTAGCGAAACTTTAAAAACAAAGGAATATGTAAGGAGAGATTGCATTACTAACAACAAATCTGAGAGCTAATTTCTTTAGCAAAGCTATTAAAACAAAGACAAAAGTAAGAAGTGATGTGATAACTTGTAAATTAGGTCTTTTAATGAAACTATGAAAACAAAGGCATAGGTAAGGAGAGACTACATTACTAAACTCTAAATTGTAAACTAATTCCTTTACCAGAGCTATTAAAAGAAGGGCATAAGTAAGGAGAGCTTACATCACTAAAAACTAATCCTTAAACTACATCCTTTAGAATACTATAAACAAAAAGGAATAGATAAGGAGAGATGACATGATTACAAAACTAACTTGTAAACATGAGGAATGTCCAGTGGATTTGGCAGTGGGCCCATGTATGTTACATCAGGATAGAGCTCGGCACATTTACCCCAATAGCCATATGTTTCCATGGGACTCCCGTCACCAAAATCAATTAGCATACATGTAACAGGAGGCAACACCTCGAAACCCGTGGACACAATTTTCGTAATATTCTGGAATATGCAATAAAACTTAGATTATCACTGAAAAACGGATATTTTGTCGTTAAAATTAATGAATGGTTGTATTCTACACAGACACACCTAACCATAACTAATTTACATAATGTTTGTCAATGCAAAAAAAATTTTGATTTCTAACTCTATCTATCTATCCCTATTCAGAGGTCATATTCTTCCTTATAAGGAGGTGAATAATTCAAAGCAAAATACCTTGACTCTTAGTGACAAGAAAATACAGAGGAGAGAATTCCCAGTCCCCTTTTTGCCTCATTTAATCAAATTTTACGACACTCAAAGAAATATTGAAGAGGTATTTTTACCCCTATCCCTATGAATATAATAAATATAAAGAACTTACCGGTGACACAATTGTTCCATCATCTGTAAATTCGAATCCAGCGATTTCAGTCAAAATCGTGATAGGAACTGGGTCCGAATCCACCCAGCCTTGCACGGGATTGTATGCAGAGAATGTGATGTTAAAGTCTCCTTCCTGAAATGTGAGGGATGAAGGTCTTCAATGAAAGGCAAAGGCAATGGAGAGTGATAATGCAGTGCCCGACTATGCATCTACAATATAGCAGTGGCCCAATAACAGGATCGAATCTTGGGTTAGTGTATAACCAGTCAAAACGCTACCACTGCACCAAAACTTCGCTAAAGCAAACAAAAAGCTTCATTTCATGTGTAATTTTTAAACTCCTATCAGATAAACTGTGGCCAGAAAAATAATTTAGGGATAAAAGAACTGCCCACATTTCACTCCCCTAACCCATTATCAGCTCTTTCAAAACACAAAGGTCTCCCATCCACCATGTTTAAATAATACTAAAAACAATAATATACAGATAAGTTAAACGATGCTTTCCATAACCTTATATCGATTATATTACACCAAATATGGGCAGCCTTTATGATCATCCGGAACATTGAAGATATTTTCCATGTTAATTTGGGCCAAGCGTTTACTTCAAAAATGTCAAATTTACTTATTCAAAAAATGTTTGACCCATGGACCAGATTTATTTTCATTTTACTAAATTTGTCTATTCAAATACAGTATTATCATTATACAACTACTGTAGTTGAAAATATTATGTAAGTAAATTTGACATATTTGAAGTGAACGTTTGGTCCGAAATAAGATGAAAAATATCTTATGTGTCCTGGAAGATCATAAAGGTTGCTAATATGTGTTTTTACACCCACAAATTTTCTACATTAGAGAGTTTACTTCATATTTACACACACGGCTAAATAATGTAAACTTTTCGCTATGAAACTATAATGCAATATTTGACAATCTAAGTTTGTAAAAATCTATACTCATTATTGTAATTGGGGACTGATGTAACGTAACTAGTAGAGCACTTGACTTGTGAGGGGAGGGATCTGTGTTCAAGCTCACGGCTCGAATGAATAATAATAATAATAATAATAATAATAATAATAATAATAATAATAATAATAATAACAATAACAATAACAATAATAATAATAATAATAATAATAATAATAATAATAATAATAATAATAATAATAATAATAATAAATTAGCAAGTTAGTAGTTAAAGAAGACATTTGTAATTTAATACTATACCTGACTGAATATATGGGAGACAGTTTCGTTAGCATACAACGATTCAACGAGGATCTCTCCTGATGGATACAGCGAAACCCTCCATTTCTCAGCATTTCCTGGTACGAACAGATAATTTTTATGAATTGCAGCATACAAAATATTAAACTTTTAACATCACATTTTTACGAATGCTGTTTTTATAAAGTCATGAGTGCCACGGACCATCTTATTCGGTGGAGTTAGAGACTAAAAACAGTTTAATATGCCCAATACACAGAGTTAGAGATTGAAACCAGATTACATGCGCATTACAAAAAAAAAAAATGTTTAATGCAAGCCTCACTATTCTCTCTTCTCTTCAGTTAGAACTATCTTGTTACTTTCAGAGGGATATGGCATCAAGCTGGGATTTGCCTCATGGCAGAAGAATCTTGCCCACTTAATATGTAAATGACCCAAGCAGGGTGGTGGGGGATAATGTGGCAATCCTTTATCCCCAAGGACCAGAGAGGGGTGTTCAAAAAATATTTGGTTTCTGGTGACTGTGTGTGCTTTGACTTGCCACTCCCTTACAAGGGGATTGTGGCCAGTGTATATGTCTTTAAAATAAAGAATATTAACAAGCCCTCTAAAACGCTTCTAGGAGATGAAAAATAACAATCCCTCATCAAACTTTTCTAAGGTCATAAAGAGAAGTGCTTCCTAAGTATTGAGCTGATTTAGAAAACCTTCTCTCTTCCTGAAATTCATTATTAGTATTAAGAGAGATGTACTGGCTAATATCCCCCAAGGGGGAGAAGATATCTCCTCCGTGTTCCCCTGCGTGTTGTAAATTTAGTTAAATGGGGCAGAGCGAGGGGACTAGGAATCCCCTCTTTAGTATTTTTTTTCCTGCAACGAGTCAAGACTCTTGTATATAGACAGACATATAAACAGAGCTGTATTCCGTGATAAAACCTGTAAATGGAAGTAAAATTCAATATTTCTTATAGAAATCCAACAATAACAGGTTATGATATGTAATCGCCCAGGGGACCGAAGCCTCACAGGTTTTCATGCCCCATGCAGAGTATGGGTTGGATGTGGCAGTTTGCCTCTTTTGCTGCTCCTCTTTTTATTTGCAGCTCCGGAGGGTGGACCCAAAACATAGAAGCTACTTAAAACCACGTATAATATAAATTCTCTGAATGAAAGCCCAGGATCCGGCATGGCCTTCCTATGGAACTCGGCGCTGTTTGGCCAGGCAGCTTTGACAACAACAACATCAACAACAATAACTAATAACTTGATCAAGTTATACATAAGATCATTACAAACCTGTAGCAGTTGAGGGAGTAAACTGAACAGTGGTATTAGCCATGAAAGCATTTTGCAGGTCACCAAATCCTGGCATAACAACACCATCTTCATCTACCCAAGCCATAGTGGCAGAAACATCACTTATTGCATCTTCTACAAAGAACTGCAAGAAACAGGAGATATAGCTTACGAATGTGAATTGAAATTTATAAGACACTTCTTTAGCTTAGAATTTAGGTAATGCAAATAATATACTCGCCAATAAAAACCTACACACGAGTGGCACTCAGTTTACACATGTGGAGAGAAATCTACAACACACCTATTTAGCTTAGAATTTAAGTAATGTAAATAATACACCCTCTCCCCCAAAAAAGTTTATACGTGTGGCACTCAGTTTACACATGTGAGGAGAAATTTATAGCATACCTATTTAAATGAACATTTATGTAATGTAAATACTACACCCTTTCTAGAGAATAAACATATACAGTATATGTTTGGCACTCAGCTTACACACGTGAAGAGCAATTTATAGCACACCTATTTAGCTAAACACTTAGGTTATGGAAATAATATTCCCTCTCAGCAAAAACAAGTATATAGCATGTGTAGCACTGTCACATAACTTACAGTTGTTGTAAATGTGGTATTAGATACTTCATTTGAAAGGAAAAATGTGACAGTATGGTTGCCGGCTGTTGGAATGGTGATATTGAATGTATTAGTCAAGGGAACCGCTACTCCTCCGCCAGTTGATGTTCCAAAGTCAAGTTGTTGTGTTGCTGAGAATGAAACAAATTGCATCTTGTTAATATAAGGATCCTCCAGAACTCCGCATTCATTTAAGGATTAGGTTAGGTTAGGTTAGCTGCCATGAGATGAAGCGAAGGGGGTAAACCAGATAAGGCTGTTGACCCTCAGAGTAAAAGTATATATATATATATATATATATATATATATATATATATATATATATATATATATATATATATATATATATATATATATAATATATATATATATATATATATATATATATATATATATATATATATATATATATATATATATATATATATATCCTTAATCTCTCTCTCTCTCTCTCTCTCTCTCTCTCTCTCTCTCTCTCTCTCTCTCTCTCTCTCTCTCTCTCTCTCTCTCTCTATATATATATATATATATATATATATATATATATATATATATATATATATATATATATATATATATATATATATATATATATATATATATATATATATATATATATATATATATATATATATATATATATATATATATATATATATATATATATATATATATATATATATATATATATATATATATATATATATTTATATATATTCACCTTGCATGTCGTAATAGCCAAATGAAGAGGAAACTGAGAGCTAGAAGATGGTTATCCTTTCCTCCCTGTTTTTTTTTTTTTTTTTTTTTTTTTTTTTTTTTTTTTTTTTTTTTTTTTTTTTTTACGGAACGACTAATAAAAAGGGCAAGGATGAAAAGGGCAAAATGAATCCCTGTTACTTCCCCTCTTTTTTTGGATCAGTTGTGGTCACTCTACTAGTTTCACTAGAATATGATATCCGGTAAAAATATATAGGACAAACCTGCATTCAAAGCTACTGTGGGGTATTAGGAAGGGCATCTAGCCTTAACTCCCCAGTTCCAATCTGCCTGAGTAGTCTCACTAGAATAGGGATTAATACTGACACAAAATGACAAACAAACACTAGGACTATCATCCAAACCTGTATTTAAGCCTACCAAGAAACATTATAATGTTCATCCAGCCTTAATTCTCCAGCACCAACCTATGTTCACACCCACATGAATGGGAATTAATAATGACATAAAACTACAAAAATAAAAATACAATAGGACAAATAAGCTTTAAATATGAACAACCGTTCCACCAGAGCAGTTAGCAGAGACATTGACTACTTACGAACAAGCGTTCCACCAGAGTATGTGGCAGTAACATTGGCCCTCCAAGGAGGATTAGGAGCAGCAGGTAAATCAATGACGATATTAAAACCAGATGTCCATGATAAGCAAAGACAACTGGCACTTGCTACCCAAAGATCAGTAACCACCGGCACTACGTGGATGTAGCTTCCATATTCAACCTTAATGAGAAAAAGTACTCAGGTAACTGGAAAGTTCACAGGAAATATTTACTTAGAAAAACTTCATATCAGGTGATATTTAACAGCTAAAACTTCATAAATAGAAGTTGAAAAGTATCAAATATTTTTCTCTACTGCAACTACTGGTAGAAAAAGACATGTTGGGGACTGCAGTAGTGCGGTAATTTGAGCAATCGACTCAGGAAATGATGAATCCGTGATTGAGCCAACCACTGTCCATTAGAATGGGCATCCAGCCTTAATTCCCAAGCTCCAATCTGTCTCCTTCCCCTATCAAATGGGGATTAATAGTGACACATGAAACAACAAACAAAATGGCATAAGATATGTTTCTATTGTGAGTTGAGGTACAAGCAGGAAGAAACAAGAGCCATAAATAACTAAATCTCATACCCTATAATTTGATAAAAGACAAAAATAATAATGTTTGAATCTGCTACGAAACAAATGCAACCGGTTTTTTTTATATAAAAACATATAAAAAGTACTTATTTAATATATTCATTAACTCAAGCAAAGCCAATGTAGTATTAGCAAGGAAGAGAATATCTAAAAAAAACTATCAAAATTAGATGACAAATATTTATAAAATCTTTTATTGCTATAGAAAATCAGAAAAGCTTTGAATAGTTTAATTAATATAAATTATTAATGGGGTGGGTGAAAGTACCTCATCTATGTGCCCTGCGTGTCGTAAAAGTCAACTAAATGGGGCAGAGCAAGGAGACTAGGAATCCCCACATTGCATTTTCCTCTCACAGAGAGTTGAGTTTTCTGCTTTGATTCAGCCACCCTCTTATAAGGATTATGGCTTTTATATACAGACAGATATACTAATGTATCTTATACTCACCCAATTCAATGCATTAGAAGCATTACCAGTAATATTATAGTCTCCAGTTGCTGTATATAAAAGTGGTATGTCCCATACGTATCCCGTCACGTCTAAAAAAAGAGTAGATACACATAATATTAAAACCAACACACACACCAGCAGAAGTTTGACTCACAAATTATTAATAATTTTATCAATAAACTTAACAACAAAGAAGCCTTGAGATCCAACAGGATGAGAAGCATGCTAGCGATAGAGTGAGGCAGCATGAAGTTATACAAGTGCCCTTCATCTTATACTCTCTGAAGCAGTGCGGTTTTGAATATACGCTGTCAGAATAGAAAAAAAAATAAAAACCTAGAAAAGTTTTCCTTAAAAAATACATTATAACAGCTACTGTACTGTACAACCTACTCTAACAATCGAAATCAATCCCTTACGATGTATCAATGGTATACCAGAAATCTTGAGGCGAGGTTCCATCTGGCATGATCTTCTGCTCTACATATCTATTTACCTAACTGTGCTCACGGGAAAGAACCCTATGCTTGCAAACCCCCAGTCTCCTGGTCAGTCTCATTTTCTTCTCACTAACAATAATTGTGACTATTTGCGAGATTTATGACTACAGAGATGAAAATATTAAGAAGGAGTAAAAAACATATCTTTTGGTTTTGGCCAAATTGCTGATTGTGGATGAAGCAGGCAAGACGCATGGAAATAATATTATAATAATATATCTAATTCGTTTTTTCTGTTCTGACTTTGATGTTACATAAAAAAATAGGAATCAAAGACGTGCCATGAAGCTGGTGATAGAGATATGTAGCATCAATTATGGGGAAAGGCTGAGGGAGTTAGACTTATCATCCTTTGAAACTAGAAGGAAACGTGGGTATATGGTGATTGTTTTTAAATTCCTACATGGTTTTGACGTAGTGGGCAGGGGGAAATATTTGATGTGGGTGCCTCTAGAACTAGAGGTAATAGTTTGAACCTAAATAAGAAAACTTCTTTGTAGGGTGTAAGGAAGTACAGTACTTAGTGAAAGGATAGTCGATGATTAGAATTCATTAAGCGAGGAAACAGTGAATGCCACCTGCATACGTAATTTTAAGGGCATATATGATGACTGTCAGTGAAAAAGAATATGACGTCAATCCGGAGACGAAGAGTTAGGAGCACATGGCTCGTTCTTGTAAGCAAAATTAGGTAAATACCTTATTAGTTAATACTAGCCCTCTTAGGGTGAATGCCTAGTCATTCTCTCCCACCTACCCCTTCCACATATTTTTCAGACACTACTGCTGTAAATCATATTAGCAAAATTAATAATCTTTTGTTTCAAACTATCTAAGCAATGTGGCCACAACGTGGAGCATTAGGAAGAGTTCCAGCCTAAATCCCTTTGTAGTTCCAATCTGACTGCAATTACCTAATTGTTATTACGGGAAAGAGCCCAAAGCTCGTAACTCCCCATCTCCTGGTTGCTTCCATTTTTGTTCTCAATGATACTTATTATACTTGTCCTTAAAATTATGAATTGAGTTAGCATTCCCTACCTTCTCGCTAAGTAATTTCCATTTGTAAACTATTCTTACACTAAAAACGTACTTCCTTACATCCTGCAAAAGTTTTCGTACAATGAGGGAATTTAAAAACTGTCACTACATCCTCCTAAGTCTTCTGAGATTGCGTATATCTGGCACCAGTTTCGTAGCATGTCTTTAAACTTTTTCCTGCTTATTTATATGCTTTTGCAAGAGCGGATTCCAAAAGGGTGCTGCATATTCAAGATATGGCCTCACATATTCTAGATATTTCCCTGTCCATGCGTCTAAAGATACCCTTACATTTGCAAAGAAAGGTTACAAAGTCCTTACTATGCCATTTATATGTATTTTCGGAGACAAATCTGCCAAAATGTTACTCCTAGATCTCTTTCATTCTTTATCTCTAAAAGTTCAATACCTAATATTGAGTAACCAAGCTTGGACCTTCTTGCACTTGTACTCATTCTCAGTACCTCACATTTTGAAGTATGGAATTTCATCAGCCACTTCTCTGTATCCACCTCCTTTTGAATGGGGATTGCTAGTGACACACAAAACGGTAAATAACGGATCACTAGAGCTGAGGCCTCAGGGATTATCCATAACCTGCCTATGTTTGCAACCTTAGCCAGTAATACTGAGGCAAATGGAAAGTTGGAGGAAGGTGATATAGGAAGCCTTCTCCAAATCCCATATTGCTTTTCAGCTTAGAATGGTAGGCAATTACTCGCAGGAACGCAAAATGTTACTAAAATTTATGATGATCCTAAAAGCAAGGGTTAACCAGCTGCATCACGAGAGATTGTCCTTTTACTCTTACCCTGTGGAGGACCCAAGCAGGGTGGTGGTGGGGGGAATTGTGGCAGCCCTTTATCCTCAAGGAGCTAAGAGGAGTGATAAGAGGTACTTTACCTTCTGGTAAGTGTGTGCTTGGACTTGGCCACCACCCTTATGAGGGAGATGGAAGCCATTGCGGATGTATGTATCTTTTACAAAAATTATGCAATGCAAGGAATAACTTACTATCAGAGTAGTTGTAAACGATCTCCTGAATCAAATCAAGACTGGTGAACATAGGTGCACCCTGTTCAAAGAGAGCAATAACGTTGTGCCTTTTAATCTAATGAAATATTCTCTATATAAATACAGTATATATAATGTATTTAATTCATGATTAAGTAGTGCTAATCATGTACAATATACGATATTCAAAATATTTCAATTCATATTTAGTATTCAGAAATATATTAGATGCCTATTTATACAATATAATAAGTGTCTACATGAAGTGTTAAAATTTAATGTCAATAAAAGTCAAACAAAAATGTTAAAATATAGTTATTGCTGCAAAACTTACTGTTGAAAATGTGACAAGAAAAGATGTTTGAATGTTCAATGGCACCCACAATTCAAGTAGCAAGGTAGGGGCAACTACTGGTTCTTGGCAAAGGACTGCAGCTCCACTACTCCACAGGGCTCCTGAGAATTCACTCGTCATCTGGAGTGGAATAGTGTCAGTATTTACATAAGGCTCTTTTCATCTTGAAAGACCGTTAAAGCGGCTGAATGCTCTGCTGCTTACTTAGGCTAAAAATAAGAAAGAAAATGCTAGCCCATTTTGCACATCCTGCTCTCGAAGCTTAGAAATCAACCCACACTGCTGGAGATTGCAAAGGGTGATTTGGAGCATTCCTCTTCATCAACTGATTTCATGCCTCTTTCTGGATTTTGATAAGTATTATGACTCTTTTCACACATTAGACACCTAATTTTGCATATAGAGGGGTACTTGAAAAATTGCCATGACCATAATACAATGAGGCTGCAGAGTTTTTCACCTCTTCACTAGGTCATTTTACAGAAATAAAATAAAACGAGGCAGAAAGGGACTGCTAGTTTTACTACCCTGTCAGTTTCGCATCTTGTAAAGAAGAGTAACAACAGGATGCTCTAGAGTTATTCACATTTTCAAGGCAAGTCACCTAGCCTAACTATTTATCTGGTTCTTTAACTTGACATGGGATTCTGGAGGATACTCATCCTTACAAAATCCTCAATTCATACTCACTACAATAGTATATTTATGATATGAAGATAAGATTTTTCTATAACCCCAAGGAAAAAATACAACAATTATTAATATTTGAATTGTATCATTAACAGTAATTAAACTAAAAACTATTGTTGTCAATTGGTAATCTCATTCTCCCAGCTGTATTTTTTCTTGCCATGTAATAGCTGGCTGTAGAAATGGTGACAGGCTACGATGACCGCCTGCAGCCTTTGCCTCCAGTTCAAAGTTGGCAGTTTCAGAATAAGGCATAAGAAATATAATAATATTTTCATCTATCAATCTATTTACCATTTTGGCTTCAGTAGAGCGAGGCATCATGCAGAAAAAAAATATATGTCGTAGAGCATGATGGGCAAATAACTCCATCCTCAATATGCCTAGCATATCACACAAGGAATCAGAAGAATGTTCCTTCGGTGTAGATGATGAAAGAATTCCATACGACTAAATGTGGCAAAACGAAGGGACAGGGAATCCCCTCCTATGTATTTATCTCCCACAAACAGTCAAGTTCTCTACTTTTACTCAGCCAGTCCCCACATATGAGGGATTATGCTTTTGTATATGTTCTATATAGAGACACTGTAGAACGTGCCAAAGGGGGAAAGAAAAACAGGAGTTAGTATTAACTCCCGTGTTGAAATTTTTCCTTGCCATAGAAGCTATCTTAATTCTTCTGTTACAATGGTGGTCACCCTTTTAGAGGCTGTGGCATAATGTGTGAAACATATTATAATTAATTTATTCTTCTAATATTTTTGAGAAGTGGCTAATTTGAAACTAACAGTTAAATTAATAAAGCATAAGAATGAATTATATACTGATATTGAACTTACAGAAAAAAAATTCTCTAAGAGTAAAATCTTACTGTATAGGAAATGTTGTGGAAGCCCTGAAGAACATAATCTTCTGTAGTGGCATCATAGGGTGTGGGAACAAGTGAAACAGGCACTGATGAGGCACCCTCACATGTAAATTCCTGGGCCAAAGGAATAACCGGGTCATCACTTACAAGGACTCGAACTAGAAGTCTGAAAAATACAGAAATTTCCTTTTAGATAATACGTATTACTTAAATATGAGTACTAGCCATAAACTAGTATTAGGTTGGCCCATGGCATCAGAAGCCCGTTGCATTACTGCAACTGAAGGTCTTTTGAATTTAAATTGGACGGACCACAACAGCTCGTATTAAGTCACCTGCAGGTTTTTTACCTATGCAAACATTTATACCGAATATTTTGGAGTATTTGGAACACATCTCTCATTATCCCTTCACATCTGGCAAGTCAAACTACTCATATCTCTCTTTCTCTTTACTTTCTATCCAATTTTCATGCTGCCTGGGCCTGATGAGGGAAATTTTCTTTGCCCATCCCAGTGTCAAACTCATAAAGAAAAACTACGTGCAAGTAAATAAAGAGTAAGTGTTCTGCCACTCTTTTATTAACTTTCCTGAAGCCAGAAGTAATAACTTCTAATCTTTTTCCTCCTCAAAAGAATTATATATTGAAGGTTTAAGTATGCAGAAGAGAGCTGATGAAATGTAATCTTTCATTAGTGTATATCAAGGAAAGGGGATATAATTGGCGAACCCAAGTTTAAACAATTCAGTGAAAAAAAAGAAAATGAACCTCCTTTGGTGATGCAAGTTTAAATAGTTTAGTAGAACAAAAAAAAGAGTACAAAATTAGTTTTGCATAACAATAATCAATGATATAAGATAATGAGGGGAGAAAATTTAAATTTAAACTCATGTGATTAATATACAATACATGACCAAAAAAAGTAACACCACTCAGCATATTAAATGGGTCAAAAATAAATGTATAAATTCAAAGTATGTTACCAATTTGTTTTATGTCTTACACAGCATATAAATATCTAAAATAATGGAAGAATGCTAATTCCATTGCTCTAAAACACCTTTTTTTCACTTTGTCACTATTAATCCCCATTATAGGGGTGAACACAGACTGCAACGGGGGAATTAAGCCTGGATAAACTTACTAGCATCCTATGGCGAGCTTCACTATGAGTTTGTCATTCTTTAATCTCAAGAGTCAAGTATTCTAATCACTGAGCTACTTCAGTTCCCCATTAGTTCTTTGACACTAATTGACAGAAAAAAAAAACTGTGTATACATTTCTATTTGACTCACTCTAACATGACCTCTTTATAATACAGGGGGTCCTAGCTGTTCTCAGGTCAATCTCCATCGCTACACACTTTTGTCATCAAAATATTGAGGACACAGATGAAAAAGAATCCCCACGGTTTCATCGTTTTGCAAACTGTTGTCAATAGATGGCACTAATGGCATATGATGTCATAGACTCGGCGATCAGTGTAATTTCACTGTTGTCTTTCTACTGTATTTTGAGTTAGACACAAAACAGAGAAGTAGGATGGCTGGTCCCTATTAGACCTTAGTTACAATAATTCTAATAGGAAAAGTAGATTCATTCTTTGCTGTATCGTTATTATTCGCATTTTTATAATCCAAATTAGCGAAAAACAACACGGACTCCCTGTATCATATTTTTTTTTCTTTTTGGAAATTAGTCATTACTCTTAACCTCTCACAGTTTAGAGGAAACAAATATACAGTTGTCACTTATCTTACACACTTCTAAATGGTACAGTTTAAATATTTACGATTGGTAAGCATATAAATAAATAAAATTTCATAATATTTTCCCCATAAAAATACATTATAAACAAATACAATACGATATTACATAAATTTAAATAGTAAAACTTTATTACAGTTCAGTAATCTAGGCATAATTCAAAGTGTATAGGAATTGAGAATAGATTATATGTTGTTGGACTTGTTTTGGCAGTTGTAATCGTTACCCTGAGTGCATGCCCTTGCTAACCTCAGACCATGACAGGGCGCAAACCCTCGACCTGACGCCTCAGAGTCGTGGACACTACAGCTTGAGCCACGGTGACTACTTGAGAATAGATTATATGCTAAGCATAAATACAGTTACAAAAGAGTTCTGTCTATAAGCGACTTTTTACTTATATCGGACATGGTGGAACCAATTAACAGCGTACGATGAATGACAACTGTAATCTAGTTTTCCTATTGTTAGAATTGTAAAAGCTTTCCTCTTGAAACAACGATCATAACAGAAAGTGCAAAACAAAGTTTTAGTCGCTGCAGGAGGAAAATGAAGATCATGTTTGTGTTTACAACACTTAAATCATTGCATACCCACTAATGTAGTAACACAATTGTAATACATTAGTGCATTTGTAAACAAAATGTATTCTTTTTCCATTAGCATAATTAGAGCAACAACAGATTTGCAATTACTTATTTGTGTTACAGGCTAAAGGTTAATGGTATCTAATGAAAGTCAGTGGGAAGGGATAGTGATAGCACTAAAGCCTAACTACATACCTAGGATATAGCCAGGGACCAAGTCCCTTCTCCATACCACGTAGCCTCAGCGATCTCCTGGCAATGGCCTTTTTACATTCTCAGACCCCCCAATTAAGTCCCAAAATTAATAGGTAACGACATTAGACAAATAAATCTAATCCAATCCTAGGCCAGGACCAGGATCAACCTGATGACAGTATATCACAAGACCCAAACACTACCACTGCATCACAATATTCATTGGAAAAAAACCCTTTCTAATTACATTTAGCAGTGACAGTTTCTTCAGATAACAAATTCCAATTGTCAGTTACTATTACAATGAAACTTACTTTCTTATGTCGTGAAAGGGAGAATTATCTAAATTCAAAGCTTACATATATAATATAAAACATATATGTAATTGAGAGTACAGCTTATGGTATTTACTTTTTAAAGAAAACTCTAATGGTACTTATTTTTCCAGGAAAAAGCTCATGGTAATTACTCTTCCAAGGAAAATCTAAAGGTACTTACATTACCAGGAAACAACCTCATAGCCCTTACTTTTCCAGGGAAAAACCCACTGATACTTACTTTACCATGGAGGAACCTCATGGTACTTACTTTTCTGAGGAAAAACATCATGATACTTACTTTTTTGAGAAAAAATCTCATGGTACTTACTTTTCTGTGAAAAACTATTAGTACTTACTTTTCTAAGGAAATCTCATGGTAGATACCTTTCCAGGGAAACCATCATGGTACTTAGTTTTCCAGAAATTAACTTCATGATACTTATTCGTATGAGAAAATCCCCATAATAAGGTTTTTAGAGGAGAAACCTCATGGTACACACTTTCACAGGGAAAAACCATATGGTACTTACTATTCTAAGGAAAACCTCATGGTACTTACTTTTCTGAGGAAAAATCTCCCAGCATCAAGGTGGTGTTGGCTATTGCTAGCTGGTCTTGATTTTCATTTACAGAACTGTTTCGATTATATATCTGTGAAAGATATTAAAGATTATATTTTCTACTTAACACGAATCTCCTTGAATAAGAATCACACAATACAATACATCCTGACTATGATTCCCTACATATAATATTGATATTCTTCTTCTTCTTTCACTTTTATCATCTCTATATCTCTGTGTGGTTGGGGTTTCTGACCAAGCTCTTCCAAGGTCCTCACTTTTGCATCTAAACCTCACTCATCATTTTCTCCCTTAAATCCTCATTCACACTATCCATCCATCTTTGCCTTGACCCTCCTCTTTTCCTTCTACCCTCAACTTCCATCCTCACATCCCTCTTGACTGAGTAGTCTCTTCTTTTTTCTCAATTAAATCCTCACTCACACACTCCATCCATCTTTACTGTGGCTTTCCTCTTAACCTCATACCTTAAATTTCCATCCTCAGAACCCTCTTGTCTGCAAAGTCTTTTATCTTTTCTCCCTACACTCCACATTCACACAGTCCATCCACCTACGATTTGGCCTTCCTCATTTCCTCCTTCACTGAACTTGCAGCCTCATCACCTTCTTACCCACGTAGATATCATCTTTCTTTATTACATGTCTATACCACTGTAGTCTCATATTATATTAAGAATGGGTTTCCTATCTAATCATATTCATAAAACTAACCAAACTTAATCAGTGTTTCACAATACAGAATTTAGGTGTTATATAGACATTAATATAGATTTCTTAGTCTGTAACTATAATTAAGTGATTATGAATTCCTTCCATTGCCTAAAATTTATCACACAAATCTAAATAGATATAGGAGTCAAGTTACATGTAGGCATAAGAGCTAGAGGGAGAGGGTACGTGAGGACCATTCCCAACAAACCCTGACATTAAAAATAGGGTGAGAAATTTTCAGGGAGAGAACTAACTGACATGAAGTGATGTTCATGCTACCTTGGTTAACATATGTGAATGAGAAAAAACTCTTACGAAAGGGAAGGGTAAGCCAAAACACCTGAGGCTTGGTTTTGGAATATTGATGAGGTACAGGTTAGAAGAGGTTTATGGGGGTGTGTTATGATGGAGGACAACGCAAGGGATAGGGCAATATGGAGATGACTGCTCTGCTGTGGCAACTCCTGATGGGAGAAGCCCCCCCAAAAAAGAAAGAGGTAATTTAAGATGCCAAAGAATAGGTTTATGAATATGGTGAGGGAGGACATGGAGATGTGTAATGTGAAGAAGGCACATGGGATAGGGATATATAGAGATGATTAAACCACTGTGGCAACCAATGAAGGAAGAAGCCAAACGATTTGATGATGATGAGGCTTAGTTTAATTTACATCAAGACATGCTTTTAGATAAATGTGGGATAATGGCATTGTAAAATGTAAAAAAAAATATTAAATTTATTATTGTGTTATCTCCTCTGGCTGTGAATACCCTTCTGATTCTGGCAACTGATGGTAAAATGTATGAAAACATATAAATACAGGTGTCCCTCATCTTACACGAATTTAAAGGTGTGGGGTATTGAGCATGCATTGCCAGAAAATAATGAAAGGATAAAAATTCATAAATTTTTTCCCTGAAAAAATACATTATAATAATGAAAATATATCATAATAACTTGACTGTTATTACAATTAAATAAATTGTATTAGGTAAATTTTAAACACAGCATAGCAATTCAGGTACAATTTAAAGTACACAGGAATAGACTCTATGCAAATTTTAACAATGGCAATTTTTTACCTAGACAGGCAGTAGTGGAACTAACTGACAGCTTATGTAAAGGGATAACCCTAAATAAATTTCAACAAAATACAACTTTTTTCACACATACAGCGGCTGGGGCATTTTGACAGTCAGCCAGAGATATACACCCAACAGCCAGTCTCTCTCCGTCATGAACTTCAGCAGCAATAGAGTCAGGCAAATTCGTGACTGTGACACCCATATTCACACTGATACTACTTATCATATGATAATTGAGTTGTGATGTGCTAGCAGTAGTACCTGAAATAATTGAGATGTGTTAAGGCATACTATTGCAAGATGAAATATATCAAGAGCATTCCAAATGTAATTCTCATTACTGTTATTCTGTAATTATAACTTAGGAAGGGCATTCAGCCTTAATTCCCTATCTCAAAAATATCAGTGGCCATCCCCATTCATATGGGGATTAACAGTGATACATTAAATTCCAAACAATATATTGTAAAAAGATATGGAGATTATTTTCATTTATGAGTATGACACAGGGACAGGAAAAAAACTGCCCTCATCAATAAAGGCTCAGGCACGGACAAAGCATTAAGACAAAGGAAAAGAAAAAGGTTACAGACAAGGAAAAGGACAGACTGAAAGAATAGTCAAAGTACTGAGGATCTAGGGATATAGCAGGATTAGGCACTGAGATGACGATAGATCCGCTTTTTGAAGGAAGATAGGTTATAAGACTTAGGAAAGACAGCTTCAGGTTTATATGAAGAATGATGCTAATAGCTTTATCAGTATTGAGTCTAACATGCAGTAAACTACTAACTAGCTGGGCATGGGGCTACTGTGCAGCGAGCCTCGGACGGACACAAATGGCCAGTGGAACAGGTGAGGACAGAGGAGGCCATAGTACAGCCAGTGTTACATTGATCCCTTTCCCAACAGTATTCGCCACTTCCACATAATGGTCTCACACCCTAAAAACGCAAAATACACTCTTTTAAAACGAAAGTCCTATAAATTAATACAGAAATTTTTTTACAACTGAATGTACTTTATGTAGAGTGATGGAATTGTTATTTTCTATTTTATGTTTCACTATATATCCCCGTTAGGGGGTGGACACGAACAGGTCGAAGTTTCTGTATTTATGCTGGATGCCCTTCCAAACGCTCTGCAGTGGGCGTGATTGCAGGTTAGTTACCTCCCAATTCAAGTACTCTAACCACTGCCCTACCGCAGGCTACTTTTATATAGTATAATGCTTCTAAGAAATCAGATATATCCATTGAGGCTTCTGATAGGGAAG
This sequence comes from Halocaridina rubra, assembly GCA_037179515.1. Taxonomy (NCBI): domain Eukaryota; kingdom Metazoa; phylum Arthropoda; class Malacostraca; order Decapoda; family Atyidae; genus Halocaridina; species Halocaridina rubra. Next base: position 257,501 of record JAXCGZ010022646.1, on the reverse strand, counting down.
TTAGAATTGTACTGATAAAAGGTTGATGTTCCAGACCAAGAAAACAGTTCTAAAAGTTAAAGGGAATTGGAAGACCAAAAACCCTGCTATGTAATGATTCAATATTTCTTTCTAATTCTATATTTTAATCTAAACAAGTGGAATTTATCTCCTCGAGGGAATCAGCATGAAAAATACTTCAATTTATGGCAAAAGCATTCATAAACCTAGTATATTACTATTATTATTATTATTATTATTATTATTATTATTATTATTATTATTATTATTACCCAAGCAACAAGTTCAGCTGGAAGAGTAAAAATCTGTAAACCAGACGGCTCCAGCAGAGGACGCAACCTGGTAAGGAAAAGGTCCAAGGGAAGATAGAATAACCTAAATATAAAATGAAATAACTCATTACTGTAATTCTGGCAAAACAAAATACTTAATGCCTGGCGAGAATGATATTATAATATAATATGGCTATACAGGCTCCATTAAGAATACAACGTCTTGCACCATGGTGGTGCAGTGGTGAAAGTCGGAAGTGACTAATCATATCTGAGCCCACTGGTGGGCGTAAGGAGGGCATCCAGTTTAGTACCCCAGCTCCAACCTGCCTGTGTCCACCCCTACCTGAATGGGGATTCATATTGACACAAAAGACGGGAAACAAATTTCAAGAGTAGGTGAAACCGATAGCTATTAATTCTGGAGTAGCATGGTTTCAAATACAAAGGAGGGTCTGTCAATTCAAGTATCTCTGACTTACAAAAGACTAAAGAAGAGACTTGAAAAACAATGTTTTACATAGAACTTTGAATGAAAACTCAAAATTTTCAAAATATTATACCAACTGGACAAGGGTTAATGAATTTATGTTATATGCAAGGCGTTTTTGAGGCTGTTGGCCTCACAGCAGAAGATCCTTGCCCACTTACCCTGTGCAACACTCAAGCAGGGTGGGGGGGGCATTCTGCCAGCCCATTATCCCCAAGGAGCTAAGAGGAGTTATCGACGTATGCTAGTTTTGGTAAATGTGTGCCGTGACTCGGCCACCCCCTTACAAGGGGGATTTTGGACACAGTATATGTATGTCTTTAATAGTTTTGGATCAAATTTCTTTTAAGGAAAGATTTGTCAGTCTTTGGAGTGTACAAGAGAGCCTTACAGCAGAATCTGAGAAGTAAGAAATTTAAAACATATGAAAATGCCACTATTTATCTCCATAAAGGGAGTGGATACAGACAGGTTAGAGCTGGGGAACTGAGGCTGGATGCCCTTCCTAATGCCTCGTAGTGGGTTCAACCATAGGTTTGTCACTTTCGGAGCCAAGCGCTCAAACCACTACTTAAATGCGGTCTCCTATGCTGTATACTATAAGCTTAGTAGTTAAAGTATGGTAATATGCCTTACATATATTGCCACCCAGCCAGCTACATCAGCATTCACTTCTACCCTGGCTATTCTGCCTTTCCTTGCAGGAGCTGTATGCAAAATGACAAAGTCACCTGCAGCAAATGTAGTAGTGGATGAGAATATAGATGAACCAATCGTTGCTCCATAAAGTGAAGTAACCTCACCTGGAAAAAAATTAAGTAAAATGTTAATGTCATAGCAGACATAATCCTACAGGAAATATTCATTTGTCACTATTAATCCCCATTCGAGTGGGGGTGGACAGAGACAGGTTGGAAATGGGGAATTAAAGCTGGATGCATTTCCAAACGCCTTTCAGTGGGCTTGACCACGGGTATGACAATTCCCGAGTAGAAAGCTGTAATTACTGTGTAACGGCAGCCGTCATAATCCCACGTAAAATAAAAAGTAATAAAGTAGGAATCACAAAACACTCTCTCTCCTTTACAGATTCCATGCACAACTTACCAGGGACCTTATAGGTTTGAGCAGGAGCTCCAAATTCAGTATATGATGAGGTAAGTTCATAGTCTTGACCTTGGGAAACAGCTGTAAAATTGCATTCAATGAGACTTTTGACTGCGACCAGAGGTGGGCATTCCAATGAGGCATTTGGATCCTCAAACACCTGAACTTTTACAGCATCGCTCTGAAGTGGAAATGATTCCAAAAAAGCTGAAAAAGAAAAAAAGAGTATAAAACACTTATATGGGCACTTCTGTTAAATAATGAACTTATTTTGGAGTCATTCACTAAAACAAAGCCAGTTCTGCTAAATAATGATCTTATACAGGAGTCATGTACTAGTTCAGTTCTTTAAAGAAGGCATTTACTTGACCAGTACTGATCAATAATGATCTTCCATTATTGTTCTGTTAAATCACTATATTATAATGAAGGCATCATTTACTAAGGCAGTCCTGTTAAATCATGATCTCATAAAGGAGTCATTTCCTAGGTCAGTTAAGTAGAAAAATGATCTATTAAAGGAGTCATATAATAAGCCAGTGTAAAATAATTATCTTACTGGGATAGTTCTGTTGAATAATGATCTTATAGAGGAGTCATTTACTGGCCAGTTTTGTTTAATAATGATCTTATAAAAGAGTCAGTTGCCAGGCCAGTTCTATCAAATTATGATCTTACACAGGAGTCTTCAAACTAGCCAGTTCTGTTAAGTATAGAACATACAAAAGAGTCCTTTACTCGGCCAGTTCTGCTAAATAATGAATTTATCAAGGAGTCATTTACAAGGTCAGCTCTATTAAACGATGATCTTAAGAAGGAGTCATTTGCTAGGCAAATTCTATTCAATTATTCTCTTATAAAAGTGTCATTAAGTAGGAGACTTCTGTTAAATATTTATCTTACAATGGAGTTTCATGTAATATTTTCTTATATAAAATTTCTTTAAATAAATAAGCTAGAACTTAAAGCTTAAATTCGAGGGGAATAATACCACTCTCTAAACCAATGTTGTTGTTTGCTGTTTTTATGTGTCAATATTAATCCCCATCAGAATAGGGGCGTACACAGACGGGTTACTAAATTTATGTTGAAGCTACAGGGTGGATAGAACAGTAACAAAATATCCTAGATACAGAGCGTCATCATAATCTCTTGGATCTCACTACTTTCATTGGTTTTTCTTCGGTAAGAAACTATACTGTGATGACAATTGTGACTAATGGAACTTCACCATATGTTTGCTGTCAACAATTCTAAGAGTTACTTTGCAGAACTTCAGGGAAGTATTAAAGCTTTGCAGACTGTTCCATTAACCTTTCTAATGATGATGATGACTATTGTTATTATTATTATTATTATTATTATTATTATTATTATTATTATTATTATTATTATTATTATTATTATTATTATTATTATTATTATTATTATTATTATTATTATTATTATCAAGCCAAGCAACAGGCCCAGTTGGAAAAAGTCAGACTAAACCAAATGGCTTTAGTAGGGAAGAAGAGCATGAAACTCTTTCCTCTCACTACCAGGAACATATTATACTACTGTTGCTTCTATTACTACTAAATAATAACATTAAGTAATAAACTAGCAATGCCTTACCATTTATACCATATTCACCAGGCAGAGTATAGGAGTGTGTGGTTTCGTTGACGACCAGAGGTGACCCATCGCCCCAATTTACCAACCACGACCCAGATGCATTAACACTGATGGTTACTGTCTGAAAATGGGATAGAAAGCTCTGTATTGATCTTATTTTCTTTTTTTATTTGCCTTCAACCTGACGCCATATCACACAAAACCATGCTTAGTTGCCAAATCTGAATGTAAAGAGGAGGTGACTGGGCTTCATCAGGCCCTGACTAACCTCACACCTTCCATAACCTGTTCTTTGGCATGAACAAAAATATCAAGCAAGATAGGACTGCCAGTCCTTCTATTCCTTATCACATTAAGTCGCCCCTTGTGAAACAAAATGACACGTGAGGGAGATTATTTCACCACCAAGAATAATTATTCAGAACCTGTAGAGAAGAGTAACCCCAGGGTGCCCTAGGGTTATTCATATTTACAAGGCAAGTCACCTAGCTAACAGTGACCCTAGGGTATTCTAGGGTTATTCATATTTACAAGGAAAGTCACCTCTCCTTCCAGTAACACCAGGGTGCTCCAGGGTTATTCATATTTGCAAGGCAAATCACTCAACCAAACCAAACCTAATCTAACCTTACCTAACCTAGCAATATACGGATTATATAACTTTAAATGAAATTCTGAGGTTACCTTATTAAATCATCTAATCATTCTTATCACAAAATATACAAGTGAAAACATATAAAATATTAGCAATGTTGTTTATTCAACTATGCTCAGGGAAACGTACAGTACAAAGTACTTGGATAAACTTATTCCAAATTATAAATGTAAACAGTGTACATATTTAGGTTATATATATTTTTCTATGTATGTGACACTGGGACAAGCAAGAAAATTGCCCTCATCAGTCCGGGGCACGAAGAAAACATTAACACGAAGAAAAAGTAGAAGGTTGAGGACAAGGCAAAAATAAGGAAATTATACACAATAGGAAAAGGACAGGCTGAAAGAATAGTCGAAGGACTGAGGACCTAGATATATGGCAAGATTAGGCAATGATATAACAATAGATCCGTTTTTTTAAGGAAGATAAATTATAAGAGTTAGGAAAGACTGGAGAAGGAAGAGAGTTCCACAGTCTGGAGGTGGATGGGAAGCAGCAGTCAGTACAGTAACCAATCTGTGAGCTACAAATCTCCACACAGTGCCTGTGAGACAAGGCCGCTTGGTGAGTGTTATGCAACCTCAGCAGTGGAGGAGGGATGCAACTTCCCAAGTCATCCGAGCAGTGAAGGAAATTTTAGTGATAGAAAAGAGAATGGGATGATATCTTACAGAGAATCCAGATTAAAAATAACATGGGGGTCACTAATGAGTCTAAATGCCTTAGATTCAACCCTATCAAGGAGTTGAGTAAAGAGAAGCACCTGAGATGTGCGAGCAGTTTTCTAAGGAGGGATGGATAAAACCATAATAGATTTTAAGTAACTGGAAAGAGTTAAAGTAATGATGAAAGCTAAACAGAACCCACAGTTTTTTTGGATGCAGATTTAGAAATTCGGATTATGTCATTCCTCCAAGACAAGCTTGAGGCTATCTGGGTTCCTAATATGTTGATAGAATTAATAGGGTAATTTTCGTTAGTTTTGAAGACAAAAGGGTTATCAGGAGGAGAAAAAGATAAAGAGGTAGCCAGAAACTGTCTTGGGGACGTCAAATTTAACTAAATTTTGGGTACCCAACTCAAATATACTCTGCAAATAATCGGAGTTGAAAGTAGATGAAAGAGTGATACATGACCCATTACGAGTAGCAGATGAAGGCAGTGAAGAAAAGGGAAAGGAAATATAAAGGGTTAGAATCATCGGCAAAGGCATGGAGAAGAGAGGAGGATGGGGACTGAAGAAGATCGTTGATGAAGAGAAGGAACAGAGTAGGTAAAAGAACAGAGCTCTATGGAACACTTGCAACATGTACATTGTTTTCTCAATTTAGAGAATATGTATTTAATGCTTGCCAAAAAAGGACCCAAGGGCCTTTCTCCACAAGGAAAAAACTTCACTCTAGTATAAGCCATAAACATATCCATTGTATGAGGTGATGTATAACATCCAGGACAGGCATAACTGACGGAGTCGTCCAGCCGCTTTTGACAGCTCAGAAGTGCTGGGTGGTAGTTTTGTTGTCTTGTTTGGTGGCCAGGTCCTTCTTAGAGACAGCGGGCTAAGCAACTCCTCAGTGACTCTCCTGTGTGTTTATGTTTGACACTAGGGTGTCCACTGCTCATGATTTATTTACATTAGAAGCCTTTTCAACGATACACCTGAGTGAATGTTTTAACTTTTCCATTTTCTCTCTCCTCCTTAATATGACTTTTTTTTTCAAAGCTTGGGCACCTTCCTTCGGAAATTCCAAGCTGGGGCAATTTCGGATCTTGTAAGGAGAACTAACCCAAGAGTACTCTTTGGAACACAAGTCACTTAATCTAACCAAACCAAACCTAACAAGTTATTTAACTTTACATGGGGTTCAGGGGGTTGCTCATCTTTACAAGAGCCGAGATTTCTTTCAGTCTTCTCCTACTCTAATCCTTCTCTTTTGTATTCTCCTTCTTCCAGGCTATATGGGGAAGGTGGGAGTGCTACTTTTTTTTTTATCTCCTATTGCATTATCTTCCTTCCATTAAGGGGCCCCGATGGTTTTGTGGCTCTGGCTCTCTTTGGTATTATATTATTCACAAGTTTGCTTTAGAGATAGCCTCCGAAATATCATGCCATTGGTATCTTTTGTTAACGTAGGAAAAAATAACACAAAAAACCTTCAATTTGCACTTCTCAAGCGTTTCCATCATTCTAGATCAGCTTTATTTCTTCCTATCTTCATGGGTTTTCCATTATTTTGCATTTCTTGGTATATGTAGATAAATATCCCTAGCCAGTGCAACATTTTACCTTCTCTGTAACTGACAGGTACAAGGGTTATTTTGGGTGTTTTTCACCTAGAAGTATTCAAAATTTAGGTATTGCATTAAGCCTCTTTGGTTCCATGACTCAAGCCAGATATTTTAGAGCCTGATTAGAAATAACATTACGAAAGTATGAGCGATGTGTTAGGAGCTACAATAGTTCATGTAGATCTCACGAGTCAGGAAGCGATGAGCCAGACCAACAAAGGTTCGGTCCTGCAGCGGGGTGTTAGGAGCAGCATTCAGCCATAATTACTGTAGCTCCAACCTGTCATTGTCTACCCCCTTTCAAATGGGGAGTAATTGTGACACATTAAGACGGGAAAAAATATGAGATGTAGCCCCATGAGAAGTACCTCATTGCAAGATCTCTCACAGGAGCTAACAATAATCATAGCCCAATTACAGGCTGCAGTTGCCATATTTCAGTGATTGAATCTTAACTCAAATAATATTACAGAAACTAATGTAATTTATATAACCAATTGGCATAATATACTGCACTTCATAATGCTGAAAACCATGAATAGAATATTCTCTGCAACACTGTGACTTAATATGGTATAATTTTCATTAAGTCAGTAAGTTGCTAATTAGGATAGGTAACTTGCCTTGAATATGTGAATAAACCTAGAGCACCCCGGGGTTACTCTTCTTTACAAGATCCCACTGTCTGCAACACTATGGCTCAATATACATGTGAAGTATGATTTAGAATATTTACCTTCCTTCCTCTGGCAAAGTATTATATAGTTAAGAAACTTTGTAATTAATGAATCAGAACTGGAATATTTATAATTTATACTGAGAAATCCATTAATGCCTCTTATTTTACAAACACACTTCCAAAGTTGAGACACATACAGTATAGGTAGATTAACAACCAGTAAGAGGCAAGGTTGTTTATTGTGGAATAGTCATAATATTCCAAGAGAAAATCGGATCTTATACAGCAGAATAACCTTAGGGTGCTATAGGGTTATACATATTTACAAGGTAAGTTACCTAACTTAACAATTCACGGGGTTATTTAACTTAAAGGGTTACTCAACTTCATAGAAATATTCTAATTCATTCACAACAACCTTGCATGGGGAGGGAAAATTCTTTACGCTTACGCTATTACAATGCAATCAGTCTATTCAGTGATTTCAACTATATTTAGTTGGGTCTATATATTTTGATACAAGACATAAAATGACAAAGAAAGACACAAAACGACAAAGAAAGGAAAATAACTTATCTAAGATATATAGTTTAATTTCATTTATCAACTCGTTTCCTAACTGGAGGTACACCCACCTAACTTTTACTATTCTAATAAAAACTCAAAGGATCTTTCATATCTCAGACCCAACCTTAACTAACCTCATCGAAAAATACAGCCAGATTTTCAGCCTCAGAAAACCATATTTACTTTTGACCATGTTCACATTCCTTCATGAATTTTTTCCACAATCCCTATTGCTCATCTTTTTGTTTGCTAGTTTTAAACTAAGCCATTCATATGACAAATACTAAGCTCTGGAAAATTAGTTTATTTGCTATTTACATTCATATCTACATATATCTGCCATATAACTGTCGCTTTTTAATGTATTTAATACTTTATATGTGTCTTTTTGTGCTTCATCGTTTTTGCACATCTTTCATCAAAATACACGGACGAAATTTAGTTTCACTATTCTTAATCTTGTAAAAAGAGTAACCTCTACAGGGTGTTCTAGAGTTATTCATATTTACAAGGCAAGTCACTTAACCTAACAATATATGGGGTTATTTAGCTTTACATGAGATTCTGGGAGTTACTCATCTTTACATGATCCCAAATTCTCTGTGGGTAGTAAATAACTAAAAGTCCTTTAGACTTTAATAGGACTGGCCAAGACAGCTCAGTTTTAATTCTTCTTTCAGTTACGGTTAGTTTTCTGTATTTACATCTACTGTACACCGAATATTTTGGAGTATTCGTTACACTTCTTTTACCATCACTATATATCTGACAAGTCATGACAAGCCTCATCTCTCTTTCTCATTACTTTCTATCTTGTTTTCTTGATACCCGGGCCTGAGGAGGGTAATTTTCTTTGTCTATCCCAGTGTCACACATAAAAAGAATTAGTGGGTTACTTCAATAAGAACAGAGAGTCCTCCAATTCTAAAGTAATCATACTGATAGCCTCATCTTATATACCTGTCCAATAGAATAATTGGCGTTGGTGATATCCACAGCTATAGTTCCTCCTGTGGGTTCTGTTATCCACACTGTAGCTACACCAGCTGTTATTCCACCACAGGCAGAGCCATCACTGCAAGTTGCAGTACACAAACCTGCTGCAGCTGTGAGGCCTGTTAAGTAAAATTAGTTTTAATATATTTAAGAGAAAACGTCCTGTGAATGTATTGATCTACACTCCATTAGAAATCCATAATGTCAACTAGCAACTGCTTAGGGATGTGAAAGTGAACATTTAAAGAAATATAAATACAGTATAACAAATTAAGTTTTATATATAAATTATAGTGCTTCTTCCCATCGTCCAGTTGAATTTTGTTACCAAATTAAGTTAAGGGTAAATTGGGTTTGATAAAAATTCAAGTGGTCAAGGTATTTACCCAAATCATATTATGAAGTACCTTAAAGAAAAATGAAATAATATTTGTGTTCAAGTGTGTTTAAAAATTACGAGGAGCTCAGAAATTACCTATGTTGCCTAGAATTTTGACGTATTGCAATGTTGCAACAGACTGCTGTGCAGTCCTAAAACAGGAACAATTCCTTGTGCACATAAATACCGACAAGGCAATGAAGATGATAGTAGGAAGACTTATTCATGTACTCACCAGCCGCGTTGTCAAAACAGAAGCAGTAAGCGCCTTCTTCGGCTGCTGCATAGGCATATCCAAGATTGTGACAGAATGCTTTGCATTCATTTGGGATGAATGTCCCAGGGTGCAGGCCACCAGCACTGACGTACAAAGATGGGTTCAAAACATTGTCCTGCATACAATCTCCATCTATTCAGGACAAAAAAAAAACGAAATTTAATTCACATGTTTAATTCTCCAGTCTAGACTCGTTCTATGCACTCCTTCCATAGCCTACTCGAGAAATCAGTGTTACCATCACTTTATGAAATGTGTCGTGTTGCTCTCTTAACACCCAAATTTACCATATTAAGGTATGTAAGACTTCAAATGTGAGTAAAGTTAGGTTAGTTGGGCTAGTTAAGGTAGGCTTGATTTGTTTGATTTGGTTATTTATATACACACTGATGACCACTAATAACAACTTTAAAAAAAAAAAATATTTCCGACAAAACAATCATCAAATAATTCCATACACATTAAAACCTATCAGAAAAAAAGGTAGTTTAATCCAAAAATTGTAGTATGTGTAAAATAAATTTTAACATATTTTATTAAAGCCTAGGCCCGATTTCTTGAACAGTGTAAACCTAGGATACCATATTGTTAGTTAGCTAGACACACACAAATGAATTTCATAAACGCTTCTGACACGGTTCTGTGTATGGCTTGGATCTCCCATGGGAAGATCCTAGCCATACACAGCCTCGTCAGATGCGTTTATGAAATCCATTTGTGTTTGTCTAGCTAACTAACAATATGGTACCCTAGGTTTACACTGTTTAAGAAATCGGGCCTTAGTCTACAGAGAGCTTCTTCTTCCCTATTTCAAGTATTAACATTTTTCTGGCAATGTGAAGTAAATACTCATTTAGCGACTTTTGGCATTTGGAGGCAAACTCTAACGTATTGCAATAAATGGGAATTGTGAAGATAGGAAAGAAAAGTTTGTAAGTCAAAATAGTGCCTTAAAGATATATGTGCAGTCAATGTAAAATGTGAAGAGGGGAGAAAAATAGTCCTTAACATATATGCAGTAAATGTAAAATGTGAAGAGGGGAGAAAAATAGCTCTTAACATATATGTGCAGTAAATGGAAAATATGAAGAGGGGAGAAAAATAGTCCTTAACATATATGTGCAGTAAATGTAAAATGTGAAGAGGGGAGAAAAAATAGTCCTTAACATATATGTGCAGTAAATGTAAAATGTGAAGAGGGGAGAAAAATAGTCCTTAACATATATGTGCAGTAAATGGAAAATGTGAAGAGGGGAGAAAAATAGTCCTTAACATATATGTGCAGTAAATGGAAAATGTGAAGAGGGGAGAAAATATAAATCAAACTAATGGCAAAGACCAAAAGTGTCTTTGGTAGCTAGTTGAATCCCGGTAAAAAAAAAAAAAAAAAAAAAAAAGTCTAACCCAACCTAACCTACCTAACCTCCGAATTTTTACCTTTGACATTATTACAGGCCACAAGCTGGCCACAAGTCCCAGTACTCGGATGGCGAATGCCAATACCCACTTTTCCTCTTTTGGCACTGCTCAGACCAGTGATTTCTATGAGATACCATTGATTTATACGGCTATAACATGCCACAGGTCATTATTTTTTAACATTTACTGTGGTGATAGGGTTATGTGAACCTTAACTGAAATGTCATTTTATATTTTTTTATTGGTTAAGTTTTGTTTCATGCACCCCATCCATAGCCTACCTGAGAAATCAGCGTTACCACCACTTCCTGATATGTACAGCGTTGCCGTATAAGCACCAAACTTTACCCTGCTAAGGTATGTAATGCTTTAAATTTATTAGGTTAGGTTAGATTAAGTTAGATTAATGAAATAGGATAGTTAGATTAGGTTATTCAAATACCTACCGATGGGCACCAATGTCGGCCCTAACAAAAGTATGGTTTTCCGAGCAAAACAGGTATCAGTTTAATTCAAATCACATCAAAATCTATTACAAAAAATAGTTTAATCTAAAAATGGATGGGTTGCATGGAACGAACCTTATTATTATTATTATTATTATTATTATTATTATTATTATTGCATAAAGGATTTATTATTTGAAGAACCTAGCTATAGTTAAAAAAGAAAAAATTCTTAATTCGTGATATCACTGCGGTATATTGTCTTAATACTGCTCTATTAATAGCTGTCGTCAGAGAGAGAGAGGTTTTCAGGATCTGTCAATCCTAATTGTACCTATTTGTTGTATAGGAAAATACCCTTCCATCTCGTTTTCTTTTTTGTCCAACCATGTTGACTACTGCTGCTACTACTACTACTACTACTACTACTAATAATAATAATAATAATAATAATAAAAATAATCATTATCATCATCATCATCATCATTGTCACAGTAGTAGTAGTAATAGCAGCAGCAGCAGCAGCAATATTAGTAATATGCTGGGTGTGAACATGAATTCACTAATTGTTAACAATCAAGCAAAAAAAAAATAAAAAATGAAAAAAATAATCATGAATACGTAAAACGATATCGGGAAAAAAAAAATTACACTGATTTGTCAAATTTGTCATATTTTCTTTTCATTTTCTTAGAAAAACTGTAAAAAAAAAATCCCACGCTCAAACTCAGTAATGATTGTTAAAGTGATCTAGTAATATACATTTGATTTTTTTTTAAAAATAACGAGCGAGGTATCACAGAATTCACGGAAATGTGAAAGTCTTCATATTATTCTGAACATAAATGGTTTGAATTACGCACACACACACACACACACACACACACACACACACACACACACACACACACATATATATATATATATATATATATATATATATATATATATATATATATATATATATATATATATATATATATATATATATATATATATATATATATAATATGTATGTGTGTGTGTGTGTGTGTAGTATGGGCGAGAGTAGGTGAATATGTCTTGGAATGGAAAATAAAAACTTACGTACTTGAAAGGGAACAGCGGATTAGAGAAAAACACCCAATGTCTGAATGGGGAAGGGTTGTTAATATTGTTCCACAGGGTTCAGTTATAGGGCCATTTTGTTCCTTGTATACGGAAATGACCCACCAGAGTCTGTAAATTCATTTTTGAATATGTTTACAGATGATGCAAAAATTGTGAAGACAGAGACGAGAACAGTGGTAGAGAACTGCAGGAAGACCTAAATAATCTGCGTGAGTAGTTAAAAAATGGCTAATGAAATACAGTATTTCAAAATGTAAGGTATAGAGAATGGGTACAAGAGCGAGAAGGCCCAAGCTTGGATACCAGATAGCAGGTGCAGAACTGCAAGAGACTAGAATGAGAGAGATCTTGGAGTAAACATTGATTTGTCTCCAGAAAAGCAGATAAATGGAATAGTGAGGACAGCATATGCTTTATTAGCAGATGTAAGGGTAGCCTTCAGACACATGGACAAGGAAATTTCAAATATTTCTATAACTTATGTGAGACCAAAGCTTGAATATGCAGCATTCTTTGGAATCCGAACTTGAAAATAAGCTGGAAAAAATTCAAAGACATGCTACGAAACTAGTGCCCAAAATTCTCAATCTCAATTATGAGGAGACGCTGAAGGAATTAGACTTACTATCACTTGAAGCTAGAACTGTGAAGGGGATATTGTGGTGTTTTATAAATTCCTTCATGGTTTTGACAGAGTGAATAGGGATCGATTTTTTGATATGGCTGGCTCTAGAACTAGAGGTCATAGTTTGAAGCTTCGTAAAAGTATTTCTTTTTAGGATGAAAGGAAGTACTTTTTTAGTGTAAGAATGGTTGATGATTGGAATTCACAAGGCAAGGAAGCAATAAATGCTAGTAGTAGGTTGGCCCATGGCGCCACCGCCCGTTGCGATACTACAGCTGAAGGTTTTTTGAACTTAAATAGGGCTGTCCAGGAGAGTTCGATGTTAAGTCTTCCTTCAGTTACGGTTCTTTTTCTATGCCTACATCAACACTGAATATTCTTGGATATTCGATACCCACCTCATATTATCCCTTCACATCTGACAAGTCATTACACTCTCTATTTCTGTTTCTCTTTATTTTATATATTCTTCGTGCCCAGACCTGATGAGGGCTGTTTTATTTTATTATTTTTTGGCCTGTTCAGGTGTCATAATCATATAAAAAAAAATAAAAAAAGGTGTGCACATAGTTTTAAAGACAAATATGATAAGTATCATTGAGTATAAAATGGAACCGACCAAGAGACGGGGGTGTTACGATTATAAGGGCTCTTTCCCGTAAGCACAATTAGGTAGTTTATATATATATATATATATATATATATATATATATATATATATATATATATATATATATATATATATATATATATATATATATATATATATATATATATATATACACAAACCACCACATTCATATCTATAAAAAGAAGTGCAATTAATCTTTTCAAAATAATTAACCGATGAATATGATATTTTATCTTACCTATAACTGCAGCAGCGTAACATAGAACGCTCAAAAAGACGAGCACAGCAAGTTGTTTTGCTCGAGCCATGTTGTTTTGCATCTTAAGAGATGAGTTTTAGACAGCGATACTCTCCATCGCGAATCTGTCAAGAAGAATATTTAATAACAGGTATGTTAAAAAAAATGGCAAAAGCTGAATAGTTTATTAACGTGTTTTATAATGTTATTTAGAATGTTTTTTACAAATATATGATGTCCTTCGTAAGAAGGCAACCGTCCTAGCCCTTAGTTGAAAAGGAATTTCGTGACGTAAAACCGAATCCAATCCATTTTTTAATAGCATAATGAAAGCAGATAATCTGAAATAGATTTCTTCCATTATGTTGTTGTAGTTGTTGCTATTGTTTATTGCCGTGTTATGTGTCACTGTTAATTCATATTCAAATGGGGGTGGACACAGACAAGGTGGAGCTCGGGAATAAAGGCTGGATTAACGCTCCGCGGGGGGGCTGAAAATGAATTATGACCGAATATTTCATATATCACAAGTAGTCTCCGTGGCAAAATGGTAGCGTCTGCGACTCTGAGGCGGCAGGTCGAGGGTTCGCGCCCCGTCACGGACTGAGGGCATACAATCAGGGTAACGATTACATCTGCCAAAACAAGTCCTTCGTAAGAAGGCAACCGTCCTAGCCCTTAGTAGAAAAGGGAGTTCGTGACGTAATACCGAATCCATCCATCAATCCATTTCATATATCACAATTAGTCATTTTCAGTCGTTTTATAAAACCCAAAGATTTTGTATTTCGTATTTAAAATTATCCATAAAAAATATATTAATATTATTGATGGCTGGTAAGTTTAATAACAGATAAAGACCTGTGTCACTTTTCTTATTTTTTTTTTTCGTTTATTGTACGATTAGAAATGAAATAATTAGATTCGTGAGTTAGGCAAATTACAGCTCACGGTCCGAATGCGTTTTAAAGGCTCTTATTTTGTGTATCAAACAATACAGTTATGAGAATCATATTTGTGTATTCAAGTGAAACTAAGCTTTAATTTTAGTAATGTGATGAGGTAGCGCCATATTGGACTTTTTTTTTTTTTTTTCCTTCCAAAAAGCTGGTTCCGGTTTTACGTCACGGACTCCCTTTTCTACCAAGGGCTAGGACGGTTTCCTTCTTGCGAAGGACTTGTTTTGGCAGAAGCTGATCTATCGTCATCTCAAAACCTATTTCTGGCATCTTTCTAAGCCTTCATTATTTTGACTATTCTCGCAGCCTGTCCTTTTCTTATTATTTAACATTCTTTTATTTCTGCCTTGTCCTTAGGCTGCCTCTTTTTCTTCTACCCGTTGTTTTCTCGGTGTCCGGACCCGACAATGGCAAGTTTCTTTGTCCGTCCCAGTGTCACATTTACAAAAAAAAAAGAATATATATATATATATATATATATATATATATATATATATATATATATATATATATATATTATATATATATATATATATATATATATATATATTTCTGAGTCTTCATAACTTTGACTATTCTTTCAGTCTGTTCATTTCTTATTATGTATCAAACAAACAAACAAACATTTATTTCCATTTTGTACAATGGTTATTCAACATTAATAGTAACTTATAAGTAGACATGTAATTAAACTAATAAATAAGAGGGTTAGACATATAGTTAAATTAAATGTAGCTTTCATAGAAAATAATAATGCTGTAATAAAAATGTTAACAATAATGTTAATAATAAAGTAGTAAGTATGCCACTAGACACAGGATCGTTATTATCGGCATCATTTCCATATTAGTTTCCTTACAATGAGAATAATTAGTTCTTAATGAGCAGCAACTATTTGTCCAAAAGAAAACTATATAGTTTGCCTTTGAAAGCTTTGAAGGAGGGTGCATTTTTAAGATGCTCTGGAATATTATTCCAGAGTATTGGCCCTTTGATAGTGATCATCTTTGAACCTGCTTCTGTGTTTGTTCTGTGAATAAAGAGCTCACTGCTCTGTCTTGTGTTGGTTCCCCTTATATCCCTGACTGTTTTTAAATCAAATAGCCAGCTAGGATAATGATGGTCCAAAATTTTGAATACAAAAACATAAATAGCATAAGCGACCTTATTTTCTGCCCGCATCCACCCAAGTTTATTGAGAGCTGGTGTGATGTGGTCATATTTTCTTATTCCTCCCAGGGCAACTCGAGCTGCAAAATTAATAAGTTTCTGTATTCTGTTTATCTGAGTCTTAGTGGTAGCTCCCCAAACAGTTGTGCAGTAATTAATGTGACTTAGGGCTAGAGATTCAACAACAGTTATTCGAGTGGTAGTCTCAAAATTGTCTTTAATACGTGATAAGTACATTAATGTTCCTGTAACCTTTTTGAATACTTTATCTATGTGGGAATCAAACAACATGTGGTTATCAAAGTGAATTCTTAGGTTTTTGACTGTTTTGCTAGGTGTGATAATATTGTCGCAAAAATTAATTGTTGTGTTTTCTGGAATTTGTGCTATGTGGAACCTTGAACCAATAAATATGCACTGTGTTTTACTTTCGTTAATTAACAGCCCAATTTGTTGGAAATAGGTTTTAATTTTTGACAGATTGTTTTCTGCTCTTAAAGTTAGCTCTGGGAGATTATTAATATCACCACTAAGGAGTAGTTGAGTGTCATCTGCATATTGTACGACTAGACAGTCAGAAATGAAAGAAGATAGATCATTTACGTAAATGGAGAAGAGGATAGGGCCAAGTACTGATCCCTGTGGAACACCAAATGATACATTTTTTGGCACAGAGATAATGTTGTTAAGACGTATGGACTGTTTACGATTAGATAGATACTCGCTAAACCAGCTTGGATCAATATTTAAGTTAATACATTTACTTAAAAGAATTTCATGGTTTACACTGTCGAAGGCTTTTGATAAGTCTAATAATATAAGCAAAGATATTTTTTTCATATCTATATTATTATATATATTATTCGTAACTTTAAGCAGTGCAGTTTCCGTCGAGAGTTTTGGTCTGAAACCATGTTGGTTAATCGTTAGTAGTCTATTTGATTCTAAATATGACATAAGTTGGCATGCAACAATTTTTTTCTAATATTTTAGAGAAAATGGGTAGCAGGGAAATGGGACGATAGTTTGTCACATCTTCTCTGTCCCCCTTTTTATGCAGAGGTATTACATGTGCTATTTTCCAAGAGTCAGGAAACTTTTTAGTAACAATGGAAGTGTTCATAATAGTTAGAATATAGGATGCAATCATGGGTAGAGCATCTTTGATGAACTGAAATGGATTTCTGCCTTGCCATTAAGCTGCTACTTTTTCTTTCGTTGCTTTTGGTGCCCGGGTCCGATGTGGACAATATCCTTTGTCAGTCCCTGTGTCACACTCATAAAAAAAAAATATATGTATACGTTTAGGAAGGAGGTAAGCCTCTTGCGCCATTGGTCGCTTAGTCACGGTTACTAATACAAACATTCCTCGCTGCTTCGTATCCACGCCGGATAATATATTATCGTCCATTGATTTTTGTCAATTGATGATCGCATGTTTTGTGAAGTGATTTGTTTGTAGTCATTGATTACTCTGCATTTCATGAGCTATACTATTTTTAATTTTTAATTGAACTGTAAATTCGTTTTATTTGATTTTATTATTAAAATCTTCGCTGATGTGTGGACTTAATGGTTGTTTATTTTT
The DNA here is from genome assembly GCA_037179515.1 of Halocaridina rubra. Taxonomy (NCBI): domain Eukaryota; kingdom Metazoa; phylum Arthropoda; class Malacostraca; order Decapoda; family Atyidae; genus Halocaridina; species Halocaridina rubra. The sequence continues at coordinate 239,981 of JAXCGZ010022646.1, read as the reverse complement.
AGTACAATTCTTTCTTTTGAAGTTATGAGTTAAAGGAAATCTTTTTATTTATAGTATGTTAGCTTTGTGTAGTTTCTGACGAAGGAATAAACCTCTCTCTCTCTCTCTCTCTCTCTCTCTCTCTCTCTCTCTCTCTCTCTCTCTCTCTCTCTCTCTCTCTCTCTCTCTCTCTCTCTCTCTCTCTCTCTCTCTCTCTCTCTCTCTCTACGCCTTGGCGCAATAAATTAATAAAATAAAATAATAATCTCTCTCTCTCTCTCTCTCTCTCTCTCTCTCTCTCTCTCTCTCTCTCTCTCTCTCTCTCTCTCTCTCTCTCTCTCTCTCTCTCTCTCTCTCCCTAGATACCAAAGCTATAAATGGATAACAGACGAGCATAAAACCTCCAGTACAGAGACATTTTGTTATGTTTATTTGTATATATTTGATTTAGTTTCTATGGCATAAATACGAAGTTATTTATGGGGGGGATAGGGGATGGAACGGAGCTGGTGGGGTGGTAGTGGGGAGAGGTGGAGCTGGGTAATATATATAACGTCAGAGATATATTTTTCTGTTTTCTGAATTTGTGTATTATTATTATTATTATTATTATTATTATTATTATTATTATTATTATTATTATTATTATTATTATTATTGTAATGACCACTTATAAAAAATATTATATTATTCGTATATGTATATAAACAAGATGATTAAAAAAAATGCATGTTAATCTTAATGTAAAAGAATGTAAGCATGTGTCTTTATGTATTTATGTATATGTGTATATATGTATGTATGTGTTTACCTGATGCTCGATATTTCTCATCTTTTTTTTTTTTAATGACGCTAATCGTATCTTTCCTTTAAAACTCTGAATCAATTAGGCATTGATTTAATTCTAGTGAGGCCTACCAGCTATTTTATGACGCTCTCTACATCCTACAGAGAACTTTTGTTTTAAAAAAAAACTTCAAAATGTGAACTCTAATTCTGGAACCACCTATATCAATGCCCATATGATTACTCTCCACATCCTAAAGATGAATTAGAACTTTAAAAAAACTTTAGAGTTTGATCTTTAGTTCTAGAACTACCCATATCATTCTCTGAAATATAGACTCTATATAATTAATCTACATCCTACAGTAAAAAATAGTTTTAATAAGGCTTCAGGGTGACTTCTAGTTCTAGAACCACCCATGTCAGTCTCGCTCACATCACTTCTGTCAAAATGATGGGAAAAAAATAAAAACTACTTTTTTAGCTTCTCATATTTCTTTCAGTTACGTTAAATTTAGTACATTAAATTTTTTTGTTATGAACGAAATCTAGTAATTGCGGCACCAGTCATGTAGTATTTCGTTTAACTCTTTTCAGTCTGTTTATATGTTTTTCCAAAGTGAGAGTTTCTGATAGATTCAGCATAGTTAAGCATAGGCCTAACAGTCATGTCAATACTTCCATTTTTACCTTATGTCAGAGGAACTTTTTTTTTTATAAAATGCATTCGCAGCCTTTTCTAAAGCACATATATGCATTTCTGGCCATTTTTCAAGAAAAAGCTGCCAACACATTGACGTATAGATCTTTTTTTCTTTCAGATTCTTCAAGTTCCTCCCCTGTTAATGAATAAACAAAGGTGGGTCTTCTTGCACTCTTGGCTAACCTCAATTCTCTATATTTTGAAGTACTGAACTCCTGACTATTTGCACTGTTCATTCTTTAGACCAGTAAGGTTTCTTGAACTGGATTATCATTTACAAAGTGTTTTCAATTCACAATTTTTTGCATTGTCTGTAAAATTGTTAACAATTTGCAATTTTCAGCATCTTACAGCTAATTTATATATACAATGGACAGATATGGGCGTAATATTGATTCCTGTAGAACCCAATGGCTAAATTCTAACCAGTCTGACACTGCATGGCGTACTTATTCCTTTGCTTTCTCCCTGCTAATTAGAAACCTTTGTAGATGTCACCTGCCATCCCCAAATGGTGCCAGTCAATAAAGTAAGGCAATGGTTGAGAATGTGTCCATCCTCCCTCCCTAAAAATTTATATAATGGTCGCTTGTTTGCCAGCATCCTGGAATCTCCCCAGACTCCAGCGACATCTTAGAAATACTTGCAAGATACAAGTTTATGTATGTATGTATGCATGCATGTATATATGTATGTATGTATGTAGATACATGAGTTTATGGGATATTTTCTAATATTTGTAATTCAACGTGACCTGCTCGGTTTTTTATTAACTGATTTTTTGTAATTCTGTCTATTATTATTTAGCATATACAATTTGTATTCTTTTACTCTGTAGTGAAGTATTGTTTGGTGTATGCATTATTATTATTATTATTATTATTATTATTATTATTATTATTATTATTATTATTATTATTATTATTATTATTATTATTATTATATTTCCTTACAAATAGGAATAAATGAAATAAGAAAACAAAATAATATGAAAAATCAATACAAAAGTAATAAATGGTAATAATAATAATAATAATAATAATAATAATAATAATAATAATAATAATAATAATAATGATAATAATAATAATAATAATAATAATAATAATAATAATAATAATTATGCTGATGATGATAGCATGACTGACTCCAATACTCTTTACAAATATAATGGCTTTTCTTTTTTGCTAGCAAGTGTGGGGGAGGGGCAAAAACTAATGGTAGCAAAAAATGATCGTGTGACCCTGGAATGCGATTTTCATATTTCTTTTTTCTTTTTTGTCTTTTTTTCTAGTGCTTGTATGTATCCAGTAATCTGGATTTCATAGAATTTTCATAAACAATTTTACAAGTTTAATTATTTTAATTTTTTTTATATCTCTCTGTTCGAAACTGAACAGTCCACGTGTCTTTAGACGTGACACTTGACTCATAAAAAAAAGTGGTTGTCATATTTTTCGTTAATATCTTTACAAACTCAACTCATGTCGCTTTCTTTTCGGAGTTTATATAAAATAAACTTACCTGTTAATTTTATAATATAAATTTACCTCCGTTCAGAAGATTTACAATAGATTTTTTTAATTGTATTTTAGAATTATTAACGATAAAGACGGTCGGATTTATAATATGAATTTTTCCATTTTGAACGAGTTGTAAATTGGAAATAAAGTTTTCTTTCTTTAGCCTTAACTAGAATACATAATTCCTTTAGAAATAAATAAATCAGCGAATAAAAAGAACAATATATGTATTAATATTATGTATTAATATTATATATCATATTGATTGATTGTTATAAGAGATAAATAAAGCATAGTGTCTTGTGTCTTGAAGGAATTATACAGTCCTACTTCATGCTATGCAATATATGTATAGTATTCAGATATATATATATATATATATATATATATATATATATATATATATATATATATATATATATATATATATATATATGTATGTATATATATATATATATATATATATATATATATATATATATATATATATATATATATATATATATATATATATATATATATGTATATATATATATATATATATATATATATATATATATATATATATATATATATATATGTGTGTGTGTGTGTGTGTGTGTGATTACCTAATTGTGATTACTTAATTGTGTTTACGGGAAAGAGCCCAAAGCTCGTATCTTCCCGTCTCCTCATCGGTTCCATTTTATACTTAGTGATACTTATCATACCTGTCCTTAAAACTATGGATTGAGATAGCATTAACTACCTCTTCGCTTAGCGAATTCCAATTATCAACTACTCTTACACTGAAAAAGTATTTCCTTACATCCTGCAAAGAAGTTTTCTTACGAAGCTTCAAACTATGACCTCTAGTTCTAGAGCCAGCTATATCAAAATATCGATCCCTATCCACTCTATCATAACCATGAAGGAATTTAAAGACTGTCACCATATCCCCCCTCATTCTTCTAGCTTCGAGTGATGGTAAGTCTAATTCCCTCAGCCTCATCATAACTGAGATTGCGTATTTCTGGCACCAGTTTCGTGGCATGTCTTTGAACTTTTTCAAGCTTAGCTATGTGCTTTTTCAAGTGCGGATTCCAAAAGGGGGCTGCATATTCGAGTTTTGGCCTCACATAGGTTACATAAATATTTCTGAACATTTCCTTGTCCATGTGCCTGAAGGCTACCCTTACATTTGATAGGAATGCATATGCTGCCCTTACTATGCCATTTATATGTATTTCTGGAGACAAATCTGCCAGTGTGTTTACTCCTAGATCTCTCTCATTTTCTGTCTCTTGAAGTTGTACTCCAGCCACCGAGTAGTCAAGCTTGGGCCTTCTTGCACTTGTACCCATTCTCATTACCTTACATTTTGAAGTATTGAATTTCCTGAATTTCCTTTTCTGACCACTCATGCAGATTATTTAGATCCTCCTGAAGTTCTCTACCATTGTTCTCGTTTTTTACTTTCTTCACAATCTTTGCATCATCTGCAAACATATTCATGAATGAATTTACAGACTCTGGTAGGTCATTTACATATACAAGGAACAAAAGTGGCCCTAAAACTGAACCTTGTTGAACTCCACTACTAACTCTTCTCCATTCAGACACTGAGTGTCTTACTCTAACCCTCTGTTCCCTTCCTTCTAAGTAAGTTTTTATCCATTCCAAAACATTTCCACCTATTCTAGCCATTGATTGCAGCTTCCTAATAAGTCTCCCCTGTGGAACAGTGTCAAACGCTTTCTGGAAGTCTAGGAATATGCAATCTGCCCAGCCCTCTCTTTCCTGTAAGATTTGGCTTACCTCATCATAAAATTCTAATAAGAATGTGTGTGTGTGTGTGTGTTTATATATATATATATATATATATATATATATATATATATATATATATATATATATATATATATATATGTGTGTGTGTGTGTGTGTGTTATATATATATATATATATATATATATATATATATATATATATATGATTGATTCGGTTTTACGTCAAGAACTCCCTTTTCTACTTAGGGCTAGGACGGTTGCCTTCTTGCGAAGGACTTGTTTTGGCAAATTTAATCGTTACCCTGAGTGTATGCCCTTACTAATCTCAGTCCGTGATGGGGCGCGAACCCTCGACCTGCCGCCACAGAGTCGCGGATGTGGTTCAGTAATAGCAAATAAGCTTGACTATTCTGTTGGAGGAAAATAGGAAGGAGGGGATTCCCAGTCCCCTTTCTCCACCCCATTTAGTCGACTTTTAGGACACAAAAGGGAACACAATTATTGTATATATCCTAATAGTCATTCTATTAAATAAGGATTATGTCTAGGATATTCTTAAGATAGGATGTATATTAATTAACACCCTAATAATAACGGATTAATATAGGATTCCATGAGGACAGGATATATCCTGCATACTAACATAGAAGGATATTCTAGGACATTGAAGACAGAATATGCTTTACACGTAATATTCAAGCACTCAGGGTAACGATTACTTCTACCAAAATAAGTCCTTCGCAAGAAGGCAACCGTCCTAGCTCTTGGTAGAAAAGGGAGTCCGTGACGTAAAACCGGAACGAATTCAAGATAATTTCTGATTTACGGTTTTGTTCTTAGTTATTGAGCACTCGACATCTGCCAAAACAAGTCCTTCGCAAGAAGGCAACCGTCCTAGCCCTTGGTAGAAAAGGGATTCTGTGACGTAAAACCGGAACGAATTCATGATAATTTCTGATTTACGGTTTTGTTCTTAGTTATTGAGCACTCGACATCTGCCAAAACAAGTCCTTCGCAAGAAGGCAACCGTCCTAGCCCTTGGTAGAAAAGGGATTCTGTGACGTAAAACCGGAACGAATTCATGATAATTTCTGATTTACGGTTTTGTTCTTAGTTATTGAGCACTCGACATCTGCCAAAACAAGTCCTTCGCAAGAAGGCAACCGTCCTAGCCCTTGGTAGAAAAGGGATTCTGTGACGTAAAACCGGAACGAATTCATGATAATTTCTGATTTACGGTTTTGTTCCTAGTTATTGAGCACTCGACATCTGCCAAAACAAGTCCTTCGCAAGAAGGCAACCGTCCTAGCCCTTGGTAGAAAAGGGAGTCCGTGACGTAAAACCGGAACAACTCGGGAAGTGACAAAGCCGTGTTTGAGCCCATCGCGGGGCGCTAGGAAGGTTATCCAGCCTAAATTTTTAGCTCAATCTTACCTGTGTCCAACTGGGACTAACAGTGGCACATAAAACAGATAATAACAACAACAACATATGCTGAATCCTAGATGTGCTGAGTAATAAAAGGCTTGTGATGGTTTTATCTGAAAAGTTCTAAATTAGCCGAAAATCTCTATCTTTTTCTCTGTATCTATCTATCTATCTATATATCTATCTATCTGTCTGTCTGTCTGTCTATCTATCTATCTATCTATATCTATCTACCTATCTATCTATCTATCTATCTATCTATCTATCTGTCTATCTATCTCAAACACGACTATATTACGTACAGATTTATATTACTTTCATATGACAGCGACTATATAATTAATGAAAACTTAAAATTAAGCCCCTAAGCTACTTTAAGTTAGGTTAGTTTGAATGATGAAAGTGAAAAAAATATGAACTATACAAACAGCTTCTCATTGTGGAATGGGGGGTAGATTCCAGCTGCTTGAATCTTGGTCACACTTTTGCAAAATATTCAAGTTAGGTTAGTTAAAGTTATGGTGTTGGAGCGATTGCTGTAGAATATTGGGAATGGTTAGGAAAAAAAAAAGAAAGAAGAGGTAGAATTTGAATCTCAGAATTAGGAAGTAGCAGATTCCATTAATTAGAAATATTACTAGGAATTTTTAGTCAAAGTTTTTCAAATGTAAATTGCTTTGGTTAGGTTAGTTAAAGTTATGAAGTTAGGGTGACTACTCTAGATAATCTGGAATACTAAAAGATTCTAAGTTTGGAATTGAAAATAGATTCCAACAACAGGAATGTATTAGGTATCGGAGGTCACAATTATGCAAATAAAAAATTTATAAATAATTTCTTGGAATATTTATGAATTTAACTAAGCAATGATATTTAACAAAACCTTTTCCAGCATCGTCCCTCGAAAGAAAAAAGATAAATAGATAGACAGATAGATAGATAGATAGACAAAGAGACAGACTAACAGATAGATCGATAGATAGATAGGAAGATAGACGGAGAGATAGATAGATAGGCTACGTTATGACATTTTATTCCCTTTGAGAGTTGAAATCTATGAAGTCCTTCCATTAATAGCTTTTCTTTACCCACATCGCGACATAGGGAATCTCAGCACAATTACAAACGAACACACTTCTTATGCTTTATCATATAATCCGTTCAGGAGTTATTATATATATATATATATATATATATATATATATATATATATATATATATATATATATTATATATTAATAACACTGAACTGTTAACATACAGTCTAAAATGGAAGGAAAAGCCCATTAAATA
>JAXCGZ010022646.1:212500-227500 GCA_037179515.1 Halocaridina rubra | reverse complement strand
TTACCTCATCATAAAATTCTAATAAGTTTGTTACTGTTGATCTACCTTCTCTGAAGCCATGTTGCCTCACTGACAAAAAGTTGAAGGATTCCAAGTGAAGAGAGATATGTTTCCTTAGTAGTTTCTCCATAACTTTGCAAACTATGCTGGTCAAAGAAACTGGTCTATAGTTCAGAGCCGTATCCCTCCTTCCCTTTTTGAAGATAGGTATCACATTTGCTTGTTTCCAGCATCTTGGAATCTCCCCCGACTCCAGTGACTCCTTAAATATGATACTTAGTGCCAGTGATATTGTGTTTGCGCATTTTTTAAGCACATGAGGGGATATGTCATCAGGACCTGTAGCTTTATGAACATATAAATCCATCAGCGCTTTGCATACCTCTATGGCTGTAAGGTTGATGTTCTCTAACACCGGCCCTTGAGCTTCTATCACTGCAATCTGAGGGGGTGGGGTATTTTCTACTGTAAATACTGACTGAAACTCCTTGTTCACTTCTTTGCAGATCTCTTCGTCCGTCTCTGTGATGCTTCCATCCGCTCTCTTTAGCCTTAAAACCTGTTCTTTTACCTTCAGTTTTCCTCTGATAAAGCTGTGGAAAAGCTTGGGATTTTCTTTAGCCTTCCTGGTGATGTCCCTCTCATAGTCTCTCTCTGCCTCTCTCCTTTTACTTAGGTAGTCATTTCTTGCTCTTTTGTAGGTTTGCCAGGCATTTATGTTTTTTCTCCTCCTATACCTTTTCCAGCATTTGTCTCTCCACTCCTTAGCTCTTTTACACCCATTATCGAACCATTTCTCTCTGGCATGAATTACACCTACTTTGGTGACAGGTATGCAGCAATCTACTATCTTCCCATATTTCTCACAAAAGATGTCATACATTTCTTGTACAGATTTGTTGTAAAATAAGGTTCTCCAGTCAATAACTGCAAAAAGCTCATTCATTTTGATGTAATCTCCTTTCGGATAGTTCCTCCTCATGTCCTCAGTGCCTCTACTCTCAGGAAGAATATCTTCAATGATATACTCCATCAACAACACACAGTGGTCACTCTTTCCAATTGGTGGTTCATACTAAATTTTTTCAATATCCAACACATTATCTGTGAACACTAGATCAAGTAGTGATGGCTCATCCCCACCCCTGGCTCTTGTTGGTTCCATTACATGTTGGTGTAGGAAATTCCCTTGTACGCAATCTAGGAATCTTGCCTCGAATAAGTCCTCACCACTGTGTGGGTCAAGATTTATCCAATCTATCTCTTTATGATTAAAGTCTCCTATAATCAAAATCCTACATTTTTTTTCCCGTGCCATGTTAACAACTGAGTTTATGACTTCAATAGTACCTATATGACTTTCCTCATAACCTTCAAGCCTATTTTGGTTCCTTGGTGGGTTGTATACAACAGTTATTATAATGCTCTCTGACCCAGTATTTATGCGAGCAACAAGAAATTCCTTGAACTCACTTTCTATAGCCAAGTTTATTTCTTCAACTTGAATCCTTTCACTTATGAGCAGTGCTATCCCTCCACCAGTCCTCTCAGATCTTTCAACCCTTACTATTCTGAAGCCCTTAGGAAAAACTGTGACACTGTTTATGTCCTCACTCAACTTAGTCTCTGTAATTGCTACTATATCTTCCTTACTGTTGTGAATCCTATCTTTTAATTCTACTGCCTTACCAGCTAATCCATCAGCATTTGTGTATAACAATCTTAATGAGGCCCCATCCCCTGATCTTCTGTCATTATCTTCTTTATCTCCCCTTTGTCTGGAAGAACTCTGTAACGAAAATTTTTCTTCTCTTCTTCATTTCTTTCATCATTTAACCTTCTTGCCTCTTGCAACAAGTTTTTGATCTTTCCCATCTCTTCCTGTGTTCTGCATCATCTAATGAACACTTCTTTGAATTCTTGAAGGTCTTTTAGACTTTTTTTTCAACAATATTTCCCTACATGTTTCCCCTCTCTCAAAGGTTACTTTTGTTGGTTTCGGCTTTCCTTCCCTCGAATATTTACCTAGTTGGTATATGTTTACAATATCCTCAGGACCACAAACTACTCCAAGCTTTCTTATCTGGTCTACAACCCTAGCTTTATTTTCTTCAAGTCTCCCCTGCCATGTTGGCTCCTGGGATACGCTTATGCCTGAGATTACCACTGTCTTCTCCTTATCAAGTGCCTGTCTGATGAGTGGGTTTGCCCTTTCCATCACAACATCTTTCCTTTTTTCGATTACTGTCTCTTTATAGTCAACTGTTTGTATGTTTTCCAGTGCCACCACCTTTACAGCCTCTTTTACTGCCACATTCCCCTTTAGTGCATCAGCAAAGGAAGTTTTCATGGCATCATTTTCAATATTCAGCTCCTGGAACTCTTTTCTGAACTGTTCAATGTTTTCCTTAATCTGAACATTCCAAGCAGCAATCTCGTCTCTCTCAGAAGAGAGCAGTGAACTAACATCTAATTCCTTTAGGTTGTCATTCAGCTGTTTGTTTTTATCTTCTTGTTTAGAAATTCTAGATTCTAGTTGACTCTTTTCCCCTTCCAGCTTCTTTATTCTTTTTTCTAGTTCCTTTCTCTCCTGCCCTTGTGCTTTATTTGCTTCCTCCAAAGATCTTATTTGCTCTCTGAGTGTTTCATTCTCTTTCATTTCTCCATCCATATTCCGAATTTTATCATCAAGGCTTATAACCATTGCCTCTAAATTCTTGATTTTCTGTTTAAGTCTCCTAATGGCTACCCGTCCTACCGACCCATGGATGGGAGAGGTTTGGGACAGAGATGGCGTCATTTTTATGTTCTCCCTCTCACAGAATATAGAAAGAAGAAGAGAAAGAGGAAAAAAAAAGAGAAAAACTTTTAATTAAGCTTCACACAGAATTTTTATATCTCCATATAAGTGCTATTTAGTGACTCAGTTTATCTCTTTTCTGGTAACACACATCTTTACTTAAAAACTTGACCATGGTAATTTAAGGATAAAAAGAAAAAGAAAAAAAAAGTGTGTGTGTGTGTGTGTGTGTGTGTGTGTGTGTGTGTGTGTGTGTGTGTGTGTGTGTGGGGGGGGGGGGGGGATTACCTAATTGTGCTTACGGGAAAGAGCCCAAAGCTCGTATCTTCCCTTCTCCTGATCGGTTCCATTTTATACTTAGTGATACTTATCATACCTGTCCTTAAAACTATGGATTTAGTTAGCATTAACCACCTCCTATCTTAGCGAATTCCAATTATCAACTACTCTTTTACACTAAAAAAACTACATCCTTACATCCCGCAAAAAAGTTTTCTTACGAAGCTTCAAACTATGACCTCTAGTTCTAGAGCCAGCGATATTAAAATATCGATCCCTATCCACTCTATCATAACCATGAAGGAATTTAAAGACTGTCACCATATCCCCCTCAATCCTCTAGCTTCGAGTGATGGAAATTCTAATTACCTCACCCTCTCATCATAACTGAGATTACGCATTTCTGGCACCAGTTTCGTGGCATGTCTTTGAACTCTTTCAAACTTAGCTACGTGCTTTTTGAAGTGCGGATTCCAAAAGGGGGCTGCATATCAAATTTTGGCCTCACATAGGTTTCATAAATATTTCTGAACATTTCCTTGCCCATATGCCTAAAGACTACCCCTACATTTGATAAGAAAGCATATTCTGCCCTTACTATGCCATTTATATATATTTCTGGAAACAAATCTGGCAAAATGTTTACTCCTAGATCTCTCTCATTTTCTGTCTCTTGAAGTTGTACTCCTGCCACCGAGTAGTCAAGCTTGGGCCTTCTTGCACTTGTACCCATTCTCTCTACCTTACATTTTGAAGTATTGAATTTCATTAGCAACTCTTTTATCCACTCATGGAGCCTATTTAGATCTTCCTGAAGTTCTCTACCATTGTTCTCGTTTCTTACTTTCCCCACAATCTTTTCATCATCTGCAAATATATTCATGAATGAATTTACAGACACTGGTAGGTCATTTACATATACAAGGAACAAAAGTGGCCCTAAAACTGAACCCTGTGGAACTCCACTACTAACTCTTCTCCATTCCCTTTGTTCCCTTCCCTCTAAGTAAGTTTTTATCTATTCCAAGGCGTTTCCACCTATTCTAGCCATTGCTTGCAGCTTCTTAATAAGTCTCCTATGTGGAACAGTGTCAAATGCTTTCTGGAAGTCTAGGAATATGCAATCTGCCCAGTCCTCTCATTTATGTAAGATTCGGCTTACCTCGTCATAAAATTCTAATATATATATATATATATATATATATATATATATATATATATATATATATATATATATATATATATATATATCTATATATATATATATATATATATAGATAGATAGATAGATATAGATAGATGTATATCTGTGTGTGTGTGTGTTTGTGTGTGTGTGCGTGATGTGTGATTACCTAATTGTGTTTACGGGAAAGAGCCCAAAGCTCGTATCTTCCCGTCTCCTGATCGGTTCCATTTTATACTTTGTGATACTTATCATACCTGTCCTTAAAACTATGGATTGAGATAGCATTAACTACCTCCTCGCTTAGCCAATTCCAATTATCAACTACTCTTACACTGAAAAAGTATTTCCTTACATCCTGCAAAGAAGTTTTCTTACATAGCTAAGCTTGAAAAAGTTCAAAGACATGCCACGAAACTGGTGCCAGAAATACGCAATCTCAGTTATGATGAGAGGCTGAGGGAATTAGACTTACCATCACTCGAAGCTAGAAGAGTGAGGGGGGGATATGGTGACAGTCTTTAGTGTGTGTGTGTGTGATTACCTAATTGTGATTACCTAATTGTGTTTACGGGAAAGAGCCCAAAGCTCGTATCTTCCCGTCTCCTGATCGGTTCCATTTTTAGACTTAGTGAAACTTATCGTACCTGTCCTTAAAACTATGGATTGAGATAGCATTAACTACCTCCTCGCTTAGCGAATTCCAATTATCAACTACTCTTACACTGAAAAAGTATTTCCTTACATCCTGCAAACAAGTTTTCTTACCAAGCTTCAAACTATGACCTCTAGTTCTAGAGCCAGCCATATCGAAATATCGATCCCTATCCACTCTATCATAACCATGAAGGAATTTAAAGACTGTCACCATATCCCCCCTTACTCTTCTAGCTTCGAGTGATGGCAAGTCTAATTCCCTCAGCCTCTCATCATAACCGAGATTGCGTATTTCTGGCACCGGTTTCGTGGCATGTCTTTGAACTTTTTCAAGCTTAGCTATGTGCTTTTTCAAGTGCGGATTCCAAAAGGGGGCTGCATATTCGAGTTTTGGCCTCACATAGGTTACATAAATATTTCTGAACATTTCCTTGTCCATGTGCCTGAAGGCTACCCTTACATTTGATAAGAATGCATATGCTGCCCTTACTACGCCATTTATATGTATTTCTGGAGACAAATCTGCCAGTATGTTTACTCCTAGATCTCTCTCATTTTCTGTCTCTTGAAGTTGTACTCCAGCCACCGAGTAGTCAAGCTTGGGCCTTCTTGCACTTGTACCCATTCTCATTACCTTACATTTTGAGGTATTGAATTTCATTAGCCACTTTTCTTTTCTGTGTGTGTGTGTGTGTGTGTGTGTGTGTGTGTGTGTGTGTGTGTGTGTGTGTGTGTGTGTGTGTGTGTGTGTGAAAATACTTTAAAAACTATGACATGTGAGTACTCTGTATTAGGTGTTGTGATGAGGACAGTAAATATATGGTATACATCGTCGTCAGAATCTCCCTATTGAACGCGATGATAGCGGAATCAATCCCGTTCATCCACAGTGAAAAGGCGCCTCATTTTCTCCCTCTGAATACCTTCGTTGTCAAAATCTCCATAATGAACGCGATGATAGCGGAAACCAACCCGATGATCCACAGTAAGAACGCGCCCTGTAGTTGTTCTAGTTTCAAAATAACACCTCCCCGATCCTTGAAAGAACATCATGCGATTAGTTTTTTGAGTGTCCGGGGAAAAGAGGGTCATTGTGAAACTGAAGCCCATAAAGGAGGGTTTACACGGCCAAACGGTTCGACGAACACGGTTGGACAGACAAGTGTTTGAAGTGATGTTCGAACGTGTGAACGGGGTATTTTGTTGTCGAACACGTTTGTCAAACGTGTTCGACAACCAAATACCCCGTTCACATGTTCGAACATCACTTTAAACATTTGTCTGTCGAACCGCGTTCGAGGAACCGTTTGACCGTGTAAACCCCCCTTAAGGGATTTGGGCTATGCATTGTGGTTATTCTAGTGGTTTTCTATGATATAATCGATTTTGATAGTCATTTCTGTCGAATTTTTTTTTTTTTTTTTTTTAGATGTAATCCCATATATAATGGAAATTACTATCCAAACTGACAGTTTTCATAGAAAATTACTTTGAGAACATTTTTCTATATCATAATCTATTACTGAAGTAAATTCTACAATTACTTCTCCTTGCTGAGGGGACAAAACCCCTCAGTTTTCCCCTCCAATCAAGCCCAACCAAACAATATTAGAAGTTCATTCTTTGTCTCAACTCCACAGATACCGAAATAAATAATCATTTTGGCTATAGAATAATGCAAATATTGTCAAATAATTGGTATTTATTCTTAGGTATCTGAAGTAAACATGGCGAGAATCAAAAGATATTTACAGTTTATTTTGAGCGCATTGCAGATAGGAGGTACTCTCCATGATTGTGGTGAAATGATCTCATGCAAAGAATATCAATGAAAAATGGAAAGGATATTGGTTGCCAAATGGTCACATTGCTATTTTAAAGAAAATGCGTGATAAACGGATTTCTATTTGTCCAAATAATTCTATTTGCACGAGTTATGTAACCATACATCAGAAAGTAATATTATTAGACCATAAGCATGAACTTAGCCTAGTGCTAAGGACACTCCACAAAAGCCAAAATGGCAATTGTATTTTTCTTTTATTTGTCTTTTAAATTCGTGCATGCATGTCTTAGCAAAGTACAACCAGAGAATTTCTCTAAATGAGACTTTTATTCGAGAGTGTTTTGAAAACCTGTTAGGATCGCCAGTTAACTTAAATTAACTATTCGATAATTTCTGTAATGTTACTGAGTGTAATTTTAATGAGTTGCATCATATACTTACTCTTTGAGCAGACTTGGCCTTCATTTCTAGAAGTCTCTTTTCGGCTGTGTGAACATAGAATAATTTGACAATTATGCCTGTTTCCCGCAGACGCTGCAAGGCGTTAGAGATCTGAGTTGTATAGGGAGTGTTCAAAGGCAGAAACCAAGACAGGTGTCCCCAGTATATCTGATGGAAGCCATACAAAAGCAGTTAGGTTAGGTTAGATGAGGTTATATATTGTCATATCAATTTCACCTGTTATGATTGCTGGATCCTTGTACTGTATATACATATCTTTTATAAGATGGCTACATCTACACAGACTACAGTTAGAACGTTGATTGTAAGGCAGCATTGGATCACGTAGTCCTTACAAACTCTCCTGCAATAGAATTTTAATTTCTTACTTGATCTTTCATGATATATGTGATATCCGTTACTTTGGACGACACTTGCAGATAACCTAAGTAATAGAATGCCTCTATAAGGGCTAAAGTCCCATCGGGAAGTGTGTCGAAGAAGCCCTTATATGAATCATCATCTGCATAGTTGACAACGATCAATTTTTTCCCCAGTGCAGCCAGGGTAGGTTCAGTTGCCGATTTGAGCGAAACAGGTACTACGTTCCCATAGTCAAGCACCCAGGGTCTGAGAATAAAACAGATGGACACTTACACTCCTTAATGACTTAATATTGATTGGATTATTCATCTTGCCACTGCAGCAATGGGATTTCTCTCAATATAACATTAGTAATTACACTTCAGGATTTACTGTGACTAGGAGAGGAAATGTAGGTTTTAATGATTCTTTGTACCTGATATTAGAAGCAGCTAACTCCTCCAATGTTTCTATTCTTTTAGGATAGACGGGGACTGTTAGTACCGCAATTAGATTGCTGGTATAGGCTAAAGAGAGAATAATTGCGGCCAATCCCCAAGTTGCCAACCAGACTCTTATCCAAGTAAAGTTGTCCCATGTGGAACGCAGGCTTTGTCGCAAAATGGTACCCAAGATCTGCAAAGAGAGAGAGAGAGAGAGAGAGAGAGAGAGAGAGAGAGAGAGAGAGAGAGAGAGAGAGAGAGAGAGAGAGAGAGAGAGAGAGAGAGAGAGAGAGAGAGAGAGAGAGAGATTAGGCTATTGAAAAACTTGTGAGAGGTTTAATATCATTGGCGAATGTGTCCTTTCTTATATTGAATTGGCAATAAATATTTTTTATCAATAACTAATGACACTGGTAAGAAAATTCAGCTCATTGGCTGAGCATGACTGACACTATTAACAGAAACGTTTGCGTTATTATGTATCTCAGGCATGTGCTTCAGTCAGAGAATGGAAGAATTATAATTACCATCAGAAAAACATCAGCGAGGTCCTTCTCTCTGTATAGAAGGAACAACATAACGTAGATTATGAAGAAGACAAGAAATATTGTACCAACAGTGGCTGCCCACATGCCATTCGTAAAAGGATAGAGAAGGTTCTTCCATTTAGGAAAAGGATGTGGGAGTCGAAGCATAAAAGCAAATCCCTCAACGTGATAAGGATACGTGAAATCAAAATCCTTCGCCCTGAACTGATTCAGAAGGAAATCGTTAATAACGATGTGTTTGCCTCCATGTTGTAGTTCCCCAAGCATTCCAACCCATGTTCCGTTCTCCTTTGATCCCCACATCATATCATCAGGAATATACTGAAAGTCGTAAGTAAAATTGTATTTGTCAGAGAACATATTGATTATGTCCATCATAGCCCCTCTGCACGTCCCATTAACAGTATATAAGAAAGGAGTATCATCACACCAGGTTGCAAGTTCCAGCTTCTTGCCTTCAAAGCTCTTGAATCGCGGAGGAAAGATGCTGTCTCTGTGGGAGAACTTTCCTTTATTCCAAATACCAAGAGATGCCTTGATCATACTCTCGCCATTTGAATCGGTTTTTGTGGGATAACTTGTCGATGCTTGGAATGCAAGTTTTCCATGTTTCCAGATTAACTGCAACAAAAAAATCTTCTCAGATCTCTGAATAACTGGATGACCTATTATTTCTGTACCATTCACTTCTGTATTCATTATCCAAAGGATCAAAAATGTTGGATTCCAATCTGGGTTCTCCTCCAACTGATTCAGAAATTCTGATGAATCTCCATGGCAGATGAGAACTGCTGTAGCAAAGGAACCTCGCATGTAACCTGATGGAAGTGATGCATTCAAGAAAATGTTGTTTTGGAATATGATAATTGGGTTAGGAGAGAAAGGCATTGTAAATTGTTCCATGAAATCTACATCGTTATCTTGAGAACCTATAGTAATAGCAAGTAAATTGTCCTTTTCCAATATACCATTTGAGAGCTCCAAGAAGGTGTTACGAAAAATGGTCGCTTTTTCGCCATCTTGTGGACTTGGACCTGTACATAAAGAGGAGAGAACATATATAAATGGAGCAAATTCGGCCTTATTAACATCAAGAAAAATATTCAGATTTTAGTGAGATATTAAACTTATGATTCTGTTATTTTAATTTTGATATTAAGCAGATTTAACAATGGTGAGAGAAGAGATGAAATCATAGCTAATAATAACACGGACAAAATTTACCATGAAGCGCATTTTTGGAAAATGCATATGCCATTTGCTGACACTTTATTAGACAGAGTAGTCCTGTCAAAATGTACAGTGGAATAAAAATTCCAGATTCCATTTTAAAAGACGAGCAGGTCCTGGGAGAGATATTTTGCAGGAGCCAAAGGGAGGACCTCACCTCCCTGTTATCTTTCCTATACTGTTATTCAACCACACGATGCTCAGTATTTAATCTCAGAAATGAGACTGTTGTTATTGTAATCGTTACGCACATCATTCACATTCCATATGGACATGTGCCACTGTTCTTACTTGGTGTAAACAACTTGATATTTGGAATTATGTTGAACTTTACAAAACGACGGTAAAAACACATTACCGATATTTTTTTTTTCAATTATTTTGTTTTTTGTTTATTCGAAACCTCATTATCGCAATACTTATTGTTTTTGAGCATCTTGAACTTTCACTGGATTGCTCATTTACTCATTCATTTTCGAAGTTTAGACGCGTTTGTTAAGAAAGTTTTTTTTTTCTATATTACCTAATTGTAATGATACATTTAGTTTAATTTTTCTTAATGCAAAATTGAACTCGTATTTAGTTCATATCAAACTTGTATGTCATATTATATATATATATATATATATATATATATATATATATATATATATATATATATATATATATATATATATATATATGTGTGTGTGTGTGTGTCAGTGTGTGTGTGTGTGTGTGTGTGTGTGTGTGTGTGTGTGTGTGTGTGTGTGTGTGTGTGTGTGTGTGTGTGTGTGTGTATGTATGTATGAATTTATGCATGTATGTATGTATGTATATATGCTTGTATGTATGTGTCTGTATGTATGTATGTATATATGTATGTATGTATGCATGTATGTATGTATGTACCTAATTGTGCTTGCGGGAAAGAGCCCCAAGCTCGTAACCGTCTCCTGGTCGGTTCCATTTTGTACTTAGTGATACTCATCATACTTGTCCTTAAAGTTATGGAATGAGTTAGCATTAACTATCTCCTAGTTTAGCGAATTGCAATTATTAACTATTCTTACACTAAAAACTACTTCCTTACATCCTACAAAGAAGTTTTCTTACGAAACTTCAAACTATGACCTCTAGTTCAAGTACCAGCCATATCAAAATATCAATCCCTATCCACTCTGTTATAACCATGAAGGAATTTAAAAATCGTCACCATATCCCCCTCATTCTTCTAGCTTCGAGCGATGGTAAGTCTATTTCCCTCATTTTCTCGTGATAACTGAGATTGCATATTTCTGGAATCAGTTACGTGGCATGTCTTTGAACTTTTTCCAGCTTAACCCATTCTTTTTCAAGTGTGGATTCCAAAAGGGAGCTGCATATTCAAGCTTTGGCCTCACTCACATAGGTTACATAAATACTTCTGAACATTTCCTTGTCCATGTGCCTGAAGGCTACCCTTACGTGAGCTAACAAAGAATATGCTGCCTGTATTATGCCATTTATATGCATTTCTGGAGACAAATCTTCCAGCATGTTTACCCCTAGATCTCTCTCATTCTCTGTCTCTTGAAGTTCTGCTCCTGCAATGGAATAGTCAAGCTTGAGCCTTCTTGCACTTGTACCCATTCTCATTTCCTAACATTTTGAAGTATTGAATTTCATTTGCCACTTTTCTGACCACCAATATATGTATGTATGTATGTATATATGTACGGACGTACGCACGTGCGTACGTACGTATGTATGTATGTATGTATGTGATTACCTAATTGTGATTACCTAATTGTGTTTACGAGAAAGAGCCCAAAGCTCGTATCTTCCCGTCTCCTGATCGGTTCCATTTTAGACTTAGTGATACTTATCGTACCTGTCCTTAAAACTATGGATTGAGATAGCATTAACTACCTCCTCGCTTAGCGAATTCCAATTATCAACTACTCTTACACTGAAAAAGTATTTCCTTACATCCTGCAAAGAAGTTTTCTTACCAAGCTTCAAACTATGACCTCTAGTTCTAGAGCCAGCCATATCGAAATATCGATCCCTATCCACTCTATCATAACCATGAAGGAATTTAAAGACTGTCACCATATCCCCCTTTACTCTTCTAGCTTCGAGTGATGGCAAGTCTAATTCCCTCAGCCTCTCATTATAACCGAGATTGCGTATTTCTGGCACCAGTTTTGTGGCATGTCTTTGAACTTTTTCAAGTTTATCTATGTGCTTTTTCAAGTGCGGATTCCAAAAGGGGGCTGCATATTCGAGTTTGGGCCTCACATAGGTTACATAAATATTTCTGAACATTTCCTTGTCCATGTGCCTGAAGGCTACCCTTACATTTGATAAGAATGCATATGCTGCCCTTACTACGCCATTTATATGTATTTCTGGAGACAAATCTGCCAGTATGTTTACTCCTAGATCTCTCTCATTTTCTGTCTCTTGAAGTTGTACTCCAGCCACCGAGTAGTCAAGCTTGGGCCTTCTTGCACTTGTACCCATTCTCATTACCTTACATTTTGAGGTACTGAATTTCATTAGCCACTTTTCTGACCACTCATGCAGATTATTTAGATCCTCCTGAAGTTCTCTACCATTGTTCTCGTTTTTTACTTTCTTCACAATCTTTGCATCATCTGCAAACATATTCATGAATGCATTTACACACTCTGGTAGGTCATTTACATATACAAGGAACAAAAGTGACCCTAAAACTGAACCCTGTGGAACTCCACTACTAACTCTTCTCCATTCAGACACTGAGTGTCTTACTCTAACCCTCTGTTCCCTTCCTTCTAAGTAAGTTTTTATCCATTCCAAGACATTTCCACCTATTCTAGCCATTGATTGCAGCTTCCTAATAAGTCTCCCATGTGGAACAGTGTCAAACGCTTTCTGGAAGTCTAGGAATATGCAATCTGCCCAGCCCTCTCTTTCCTGTAAGATTTGGCTTACCTCATCATAAAATATAGAAGAGAGATATGTTTCCTTAGTAGTTTCTCCATAACTTTGCAAACTATGCTGGTCAAGGAAACCGGTCTATAGTTCAGAGCCGTATCCCTCCTTCCCTTTTTGAAGATAGGTATCACATTTGCTTGTTTCCAGCATCTTGGAATCTCCCCCGACTCCATTGACTCCTTAAATATAATACTTAGTGCCAGTGATATTGTGTTTGCGCATTTTTTAAGCACATGAGGGGATATGTCATCAGGACCTGTAGCTTTATGAACATCTAAATCCATCAGCGCTTTGCATACCTCTGTGGCTGTAAGGTTGATGTTCTCTAATGCCGGCCCTTGAGCTTCTATCACTGCAATCTGAGGGGGTGGGGTATTTTCTACTGTAAATACTGACTGAAACTCCTTGTTCAAATTCTTTGCAGATCTCTTCGTCCGTCTCAGTGATGCTTCCACCCGCTCTCTTTAGCCTTAAAACCTGTTCTTTTACCTTCAGTTTTCCTCTGATAAAGCTGTGGAAAAGCTTGGGATTTTCTTTAGCCTTCCTGGTGATGTCCCTCTCATAATCTCTCTCTGCCTCTCTCCTTTTACTTAGGTAGTCATTTCTTGCTCTTTTGTAGGTTTGCCAGGCATTTATGTTTTTTCTCCTCCTATACCTTTTCCAGCATTTGTCTCTCCACTCCTTAGCTCTTTTACACCCATTATCGAACCATTTCTCTCTGGCATGAATTACACCTACTTTGGTGACAGGTATGCAGCAATCTACTATCTTCCCATATTTCTCACAAAAGATGTCATACATTTCTTGTACAGATTTGTTGTAAAATAAGGTTCTCCAGTCAATAACTGCAAAAAGCTCATTCATTTTGATGTAATCTCCTTTCGGATAGTTCCTCCTCATGTCCTCAGTGCCTCTACTCTCAGGAAGAATATCTTCAATGATATACTCCATCAACAACACACAGTGGTCACTCTTTCCAATTGGTGGTTCATACTCAATATTTTCAATATCCAACACATTATCTGTGAACACTAGATCAAGTAGTGATGGCTCATCCCCACCCCTGGCTCTTGTTGGTTCCATTACATGTTGGTGTAGGAAATTCCCTTGTACGCAATCTAGGAATCTTGCCCCAAATGAGTCCTCACCACTGTGTGGGTCAAGATTTATCCAATCTATCTCTTTATGATTAAAGTCTCCCATAATCAAAATCCTACATTTTTTCTCCCGTGCCATGTTAACAACTGAGTTTATGACTTCAATAGTACCTATATGACTTTCCTCATAAATTTCAAGCCTATTTTGGTTCCTTGGTGGGTTGTATACAACAGTTATTATAATGCTCTCTGACCCAGTATTTATGCGAGCAACAAGAAATTCCCTGAACTCACTTTCTATAGCCAAGTTTATTTCTTCAACTTGAATCCTCTCACTTATGAGCAGTGCTATCCCTCCACCAGTCCTCTCACATCTTTCAACCCTTAGTATTCTGAAGCCCTTAGGAAAAACTGTGACACTGTTTATGTCCTCACTCAACTTAGTCTCTGTAATTGCTACTATATCTGCCTTACTGTTGTGAATCCTATCTTTTAATTCTACTGCCTTACCAGCTAATCTATCAGCATTTGTGTATAACAATCTTAATGAGGCCCCATCCCCTGATCTTCTGTCATTATCTTCTTTATCTCCCCTTTGTCTGGAAGTATTCTGTAACGAAAATTTTTCTTCTCTTCTTCATTTCTTTCATCATTTAACCTTCTTGCCTCTTGCAACAAGTTTTTGATCTTTCCCATCTCTTCCTGTGTTCTGTATCGTCTAATGAACACTTCTTTGCATTCTTGAAGGTCTTTTAGACTTTTTTTTCTCAACAATATTTCCCTACATGTTTCCCCTCTCTCAAAGGTTACTTTTGTTGGTCTCGGCTTTCCTTCCCTCGAATATTTACCTAGTTGGTGTATGTTTACAATATCCTCAGGACCACAAACTACTCCAAGCTTTCTTATCAGGTCTACAATGCTAGCTTTATTTTCTTCAAGTCTCCCTTGCCATGTTGGCTCCTGGGATTCACTTATGCCTGAGATTACCACTGTCTTCTCCTTATCAAGTGCCTGTCTGATGAGTGGGTTTGCCCTTTCCATCACAACGTCTTTCATTTTTTCGATTACTGTCTCTTTATAGTCAACTGTTTGTATGTTTTCCAGTGCCACCACCTTTACAGCCTCTTTTACTGCCACATTCCCCTTTAGTGCATCAGCAAAGGACGTTTTCATGGCATCATTTTCCATATTCAGCTCCTGGAACTCTTTTCTGAACTGTTCAATGTTTTC